>CAWUFW010008827.1:600000-845171 GCA_963921515.1 Calotriton arnoldi | reverse complement strand
GTGGTGGTGGGCATTTGGCACCCCCTGGCTAAGGGTGGTTGTGGTGGTTGGCATCCAGCCCCCCTGGGTTGGGGTGGTGGCGCGCATTCAGGCCCCTGTGTGCATATGTGGCATTGGTGATGGGCATCCCGCCCCTATGGTGCTGCTGTTGCAAGTATATTCAGATTCCCGTGTATGTGTGTGATGTGTCGTGTACGTGTTGTATGTGTTTTGTGGTTGGTGTCTGACTTACCTTCTGCGCCGTACGCGTCCGTGCCTGTTCCGGTAGTAGATGTAGAATATTGGTATGATCGGGACGAAGGGATTCATGGTTGGTTCGTGTCGTTCGTCCTTCTCGTTGCTTCGCGTCGTCCTCGTCGCTTGGCTTCGTCCTCGTCGCTTCGCTTCGTCCTCGTCGCTTCGCGTCGTCCTCGTCTGTGCTGTGTTCGTCTCGTAGCCGTGGATCGTGTTGTGGCGCGATTCGGAGCTTATGTGCGCCTCTCCCGGATGCTTTGACGTGCCGTGCGTAGCGACGGGTTCGGCGCGTACGGAAAGCGCATCGTACTTGTCCGGCCGGACGGGGCTGCATTTCCCTTCCGTGCGACTCGATTCGGCGTTTCCGGATTCGCCTCGGTCGGAGAACAGGACCTGGTTTGGGTGAGTACGGCTCGGCCGGAATTTTTGCTGTTGTGCGCATCGTACTTGCTCGTTCGGTGTGCTGTACGGATCGGTCGGGAAACTGGCTTCGCATGGCTTTTTCCCGACCGAATAGTATTGGGTGCGCCTCCGACCGAGATCGGAATCGGCCCCATAGTAATCAAAAATATGCACTTTCCAAGAATGACTCTAAAATGCAGTTCCTTGAAGCCGGTAGCTCTGTCCGGGGCTACCACGGAGCTGAAAACATCAGAATCCAACAGTTCAGGCCGACCACATCGGTGCGGACCGGAGAGGTGGAGACAGCTTTTACCAAGGCAGACCTGGCCCATTCAGGTGCAAGGAAATCGCCTCCCACTACTCTATATGTCTATTCGGCCCAGCCCTGACTCATCCAGGAAAGACAGGACACACCTCGACCCACCCAGTGGTTGTCTGAAGAGAATGCACATCCCCAGCCCCTGTCACTCCAAAGCCAGACAGTCAATCCACAACCCAGCGAGGCACACAGGATGGCTAAGCAAGAAAGTACATACTTTCTAAGAGTGGTATTTTCAAACACAGAATATAAAAATCATCTTTACTAAAAGATGCATTTCTACATTCTGAGTTCAGGCATACTAAACTTTATTTCTCTATCTTGTAAAATGTTACAAAGTATTCCACATTCTATCGTACGCGACAGATAGCCTTTCAACAGTAATAAACGAAATATACTGTATTTCACTATCATGACATGTCACACACACCAGTACATGTCCTACCTTTCAAATACACTGCACCCTGCCCACAGGGGTACCTTGGGCCTACCTTAGGGGTGACTCACATGTAATAAAAGAGAAGTTTAGGGCTTGGCAAGTGGGTGCACTTGCCAAGTCGACATGGCAGTAAAAACTGCGCACGAACAGTGCAGTGACCGGTCTGAGAACCCTTTGAACGTCTGCTCGTGTGGGTGGCACAATCAGTGCTGCAGATCCACTAGCACCATTTGATTTACAGGCCCTGGAACTCTCAGTGCACTTTACTATGAACTTACCAGTAAATCAAATGTGCCAATCATGGAAGCACCAATCTATAATCGTATTTACAGTAGGAGCACTTGCACTTTAACACTGAACAACAGTGAGAAAGTGCGCAGAGACACTAAACCAGCAAAAACAGAGTCAAAACCGGGAGGTCCAAAAGCAAAAAGACAGGGGAAACACGCTAAAAGAAGGCAGGTCTAACAGAAATTAAAATAAATGTTTAAATATTTTTAAACAATCTAAAAAGCGATTGAATAAATCATATACATAATATTCCACTGAGTTTACTGAATATCAAATAAAAATAAAAGTGTCAGCGAGGGTTGGTATTTTTCTAATATTGTTTAGAAATTACAATTTATAAATTAAAATAACATACTTAAATTATTTTGGTATTTAAAACATGTTTAGTTTCATTAATAAATGTGCTGTAACATATTATTGGTTACTCATTTATTTTAAATACTGCAAATCAATATATATTTATATTGTACAATCAAATATTTTTGGGAATATTTTTTTAAAGATAAACATCATTATATCTATCGTATACTTTTGCCTTGGGAGAGCTTTCCCTAGTGGCAAGTGAAAAGCTACTAGTAGTAACTTTATACTTATAAATTCTGTTATAGGAGGCTTGAGCTCAGCCACGGTCTGTGCAGGTAACAGCGGTGGGGCCATTTAAGGGGGGATTTCGAGTGATGATGCCTAGGGAAAATTAAATGAATAATTACTTTCCCTTCGGCATCGTCCATCGAAATACCCCCTTACCTGGCCCCACCGCTGTTACCTGCACGGACCACGGTTGCTTCAGCTACTCAGTAAAGTGGGTGGAAACATCAAATTCTGCACCTGAATCGGGCCCGTTTAGTGCAACATAGTAGAGCAATAAAAAGTAGCTGATATTGTTTAGGTTTGTACTGAATCAGAGGGGAAAATTGATAAGGTAGAGATACCCTGTCCGTAGTAGTACATCAGTTATCTTTGTTGATAATAACATACCAAGTACAAACCAACACTCAGGTTGTAGGAAGAAAAGCTGTCATCTGAAACACGTGGTTTAATGAAAAAGAAAGTCTGACACATTCCAATGGCTAACTATAAAATTGGACAGGTCCACATGAAAAGGTCAATGAACCCATGAAGTCACAGAAGATGTACTCACTGAGGTATCTATGGAGTCTGTTGGTCCCACAACTTTGGTTATATTAAAACCACTAAGAGTCAGCTACATAGTGCAAATGAACTTCAAAACATCAAGGAAATAATTAATGTGGGGTGACCTTATGTTATAGATTTCCAGCAAAGATTAAATAAGATTGTTTTTGTGAAATAAATGATTACCTCAATTTAAGTTTTTACTCCTAAAGAAGCAAATTACACTAATGGAGAAATAAAATACATCCTTATACCAGCTAACACGGCATATAAGGGATGTCCCAAATGTACTTAGATGATACAAAAGGAAAGACAGAAGAGATATTTTGTGAAAAGGAAACAATGGTGAGGATAGTTCAGAGGAACAATCTGTCTGGGGAAGAAGTACTTTCTTTTTAATACATATGAATAAATAAAACAACATTGTATATATTTAAAACCAACACTAAGGGGAGACATTCGATCACTGATATATGCAAACCCAACATTGGACATGTAAGAGAAATAAAAATGTACTTAACTATTGCTAGCATCATGGAAAGAGGACTGGCTAGCGTCAGCCATGGCTTTTAAGGGAGTGGAAAAGTTAAGATTGCTAAATTGTTATATATTTTATTTGGGTTTTGATTTCGCAGTAAAAAACGAAATATACTGCATTTCACTATCAGGACATGTCACACACACCAGTACATGTCCTACCTTTTAAGTACACTGCACCCTGCCCACAGGAGTACCTTGGGCCTACCTTAGGGGTGACTCACATGTAATAAAATAGAAGATTAGGGCTTGGCAAGTGGGTGCACTTGCCAAGTCGACTATGGCAGTAAAAACTGCGTGCAAACACTCCAGTGGCAGGTCTGATAACCCTTTGAACGTCTGCTCGTGTTGGTGGCACAATCAGTGCTGCAGGCCCACTAGCAGCATTTGATGTACAGGCCCTGGCACTTTCAGTGCACTTTACTAGGGACTTACCAGTAAATCAAATGTGCCAATCATGGAAACACCAATCCATAATCCAATTTACAGTAGGAGAACTTGCACTTTAACACTAAACAGCAGTGAGAAAGTGGGCAGAGTCTCTAAAGCAGCAAAAACAGAGTCAAAACCGGGAGGTGAGAAAGCAAAAGACAGGGGAAACACGCTAAAAGATGGCAGGTCTCATAGAAATTAAAATAAATGTTTAAATATTTTTAAACAATCTAAAAAGCGATTGAATACATCATATACATAACATTCCACTGAGTTTACTAAATATCAAATAAAAATAAAAGTGTCAGCGACGGTTGGTATTTTTGTATAATTGTTTAGAAATTACAATTTATAAATTAAGATAACATATTTTAATTATTTTGCTACTTAAAACATGTTTAGTTTAATTAATGAATGTGCTGTAACATTTTATTAGTTACTCATTTATTTTAAATACTGCAGATCACTATATATTTATATTGTACAATAAAATATTTTTTAGAATATTTTAAAAAAATAAACATCATTATATCTTTTGTATACTTTTGCCTTGGGAGAGCTTTCCCTAGTGGCAAGTGAAAAGCTACTAGTAGTAACTTTATACTTGTAAATTCTGTTATAGGAGGCTTCAGCTCAGCCGCGGTCGGTGCAGGTAACAGCGGTGGGGTGGTGGGGCCATTTAAGGGGGATTTCGAGTGATGATGCCTAGGGAAATTAAATAAATAATTAATTTCCCTTCGGCATCGTCCGTCGAAATACCCCTTACCTTGCTCCACCACTGTTACCTGCACGGACCGCGGCTGCTTCAGCTACTCAGTAAAGTGTGTGAAAACATCAAATTCTGCACCTGAATCGGGCCCATTTAGTGCAACATAGTAGAGCAATAAAAAGTAGCTGATATTGTTTAGGTTTGTACTGAATCAAGGGAGAAAATCGATAAGGTAGAGATACCCTGTCCGTAGTAGTACCTCAGTTATCTTTGTTGATAATAACATACCAAGTACGAACCAACACTCAGGTTGTAGGAAGAAAAGCTGTCATCTTAAACACGTGGTTAAGTGAAAAAGAAAGTCTGACACATTCCAATGGCTAACTATAAAATTGGACTGGTCCACATGAAAAGGTCAATGAACCCATAAAGTCACAGAAGATGTACTCATTTAAGTATCTATGGAGTCTGTTGGTCCCACAAGTTTGGTTATATTAAAACCACTAAGAGTCAGCTACATAGTACAAATGAACTTCAAAACATCAAGGAAATAATTAATGCAGGGTGACCTTATGTTACAGATTTCCAGCAAAGATCAAATATGTTTGTTTTTGTGAAATAAATGATTACCTCAATTTAAGTTTTTACTCGTAAAGAAGCAAATTACACTAATGGAGAAATAAAATACATCCTTATACCAGCTAACACGGCATATAAGGGATGTCCCAAATGTACTTAGATGATACAAAAGGAAAGACAGAAGAGATATTTTGTGAAAAGGAAACAATGGTGAGGATGGCTCAGAGGAACAATCTGTCTGGGGAAGAAGTACTTTCTTTTCAATACATATTTAAATAAAACAACATTGTATATATTTAAAACCAATACTAAGGGGAGACGTTCGATCACTGATATATGCAAACCCACCATAGGACATGTAAGAGAAATAAAAATGTACTTAACTATTGCTAGCATCATGGAAAGAGGACTGGCTAGCGCCAGTCATGGCTTTTAAGGGAGTGGAAAAGTTAAGATTGGTAAACTGTTATATTTTTTATTTGGGATGTGATTTCCCAGTAAAAAACGAAATATACTGTATTTCACTATCAGGACATGTCACACACACCAGTACATGCCCTACCTTTCAAATACACTGCACCCTGCCCACAGGGGTACCTTGGGCCTACCTTAGGGTGACTCACATGTAATAAAAGAGAAGGTTAGGGCTTGGCAAGTGGGTGCACTTGCCAAGTCGACATGGCAGTAAAACTGTGTGCAAACACTACAGTGACAGATCTGAGAACCCTTTGAACGTCTGCTCGTGTGGGTGGCACAATCAGTGCTGCAGGCCCACTAGCACCATTTGATTTGCATGCCCTGGCACTCTCAGTGCACTTTACTAGGGACTTACCAGTAAATCAAATGTGCCAATCATGGAAACACCAATTCGAAGTTCAATTTACAGTAGGAGCACTTGAACTTTAACTCTGAACAGCAGTAAGAAAGTGCGCAGAGACACTAAACCAGCAAAAACAGAGTCAAAACCGGGAGGTCAGGAAGCAAAAAGACAGGGGAAACACGCTAAAAGATGGCAGGTCTAACAAAAATTAAAATAAATGATTAAATATTTTTAAACAATCTAAAATGCGATTGAATAAATCATATACATAAAATTCAACTGAGTTTACTAAATATCAAATAAAAATAAAAGTGTCAGCGAGGGTTGGTATTTTTGTATTATTGTTTAGAAATTACAATTTATAAATTAAAATAACATTTAAATTATTTTGGTATTTAAAACGTTTAATTTCATTAATGAATGTGCTGTAACATTTTATTAGTTACTCATTTATTTTAAATACTGCAAATCAATATATATTTATATTGTACAATAAAATATTTTTAGAATAGTGGTTTAAAAATAAACATCATTATATCTTTCGTATACTTTTGCCTTGGGAGAGCTTTCCCTAGTGGCAAGTGAAAAGCTACTAGTAGTAACTTTATACTTGTAAATTCTGTTATAGGAGGCTTCAGCTCAGCCGCGGTCAGTGCAGGTAACAGCGGTTAGGCGGTGGGGCCGTTTAAGGGGGGATTTAGAGTGACGATGCCTAGGGAAAATTAAATAAATAATTAATTTCCCTTCGGCATCGTCCGTCGAAATACCCCCTTACCTGGCCCCACCGCCCGCCGCTGTTACCTGCACGAACCGCAGCTGCTTCAGCTACTCAGTAAAGTGGGTTGAAACATCAAATTATGCACCTGAATCGGGCCCATTTAGTGCAACATAGTAGAGCAATAAAAAGTAGCTGATATTGTTTAGGTTTGTACTGAATCAGAGGGGAAAATCGATAAGGTAGAGATACCCTGTCCGTAGTAGTACCTCAGTAATCTTTGTTGATAATAACATACCAAGTACGAACCAACACTCACGTTGTATGAAGAAAAGCTGTCATCTTAAACACGTGGTTTAATGAAAAAGAAAGTCTGACACATTCCAATGGCTAACTATAAAATTGGACTGGTCCACATGAAAAGGTCAATGAACCCATGAAGTCACAGAAGAAGTACTCAATGAGGTATCTATGGAGTCTGGTGGTCCCACAAGTTTGGTTATATTAAAACCACTAAGAGTCAGCTGCATAGTACAAATGAACTTCAAAACATCAAGGAAATAATTAATGCAGGGTGACCTTATGTTACAGATTTCCAGCAAAGATCAAATATGTTTGTTTTTGTGAAATAAATGATTACCTCAATTTAAGTTTTTACTCGTAAAGAAGCAAATTACACTAATGGAGAAATAAAATACATCCTTATACCAGCTAACACGGCATATAAGGGATGTCCCAAATGTACTTAGATGATACAAAAGGAAAGACAGAAGAGATATTTTGTGAAAAGGAAACAATGGTGAGGATGGCTCAGAGGAACAATCTGTCTGGGGAAGAAGTACTTTCTTTTCAATACATATTTAAATAAAACAACATTGTATATATTTAAAACCAATACTAAGGGGAGACGTTCGATCACTGATATATGCAAACCCACCATAGGACATGTAAGAGAAATAAAAATTTACTTAACTATTGCTAGCATCATGGAAAGAGGACTGGCTAGCGCCAGTCATGGCTTTTAAGGGAGTGGAAAAGTTAAGATTGGTAAACTGTTATATTTTTTATTTGGGATGTGAATTCCCAGTAAAAAACAGAAATATACTGTATTTCACTATCAGGACATGTCACACACACCAGTACATGCCCTACCTTTCAAATACACTGCACCCTGCCCACAGGGGTACCTTGGGCCTACCTTAGGGGTGACTCACATGTAATAAAAGAGAAGGTTAGGGCTTGGCAAGTGGGTGCACTTGCCAAGTCGACATGGCAGTAAAAACTGTGTGCAAACACTACAGTGACAGATCTGAGAACCCTTTGAACGTCTGCTCGTGTGGGTGGCACAATCAGTGCTGCAGGCCCACTAGCACCATTTGATTTGCATGCCCTGGCACTCTCAGTGCACTTTACTAGGGACTTACCAGTAAATCAAATGTGCCAATCATGGAAACACCAATTCGAAGTTCAATTTACAGTAGGAGCACTTGAACTTTAACTCTGAACAGCAGTAAGAAAGTGCGCAGAGACACTAAACCAGCAAAAACAGAGTCAAAACCGGGAGGTCAGGAAGCAAAAAGACAGGGGAAACACGCTAAAAGATGGCAGGTCTAACAAAAATTAAAATAAATGATTAAATATTTTTAAACAATCTAAAATGCGATTGAATAAATCATATACATAAAATTCAACTGAGTTTACTAAATATCAAATAAAAATAAAAGTGTCAGCGAGGGTTGGTATTTTTGTATTATTGTTTAGAAATTACAATTTATAAATTAAAATAACATTTAAATTATTTTGGTATTTAAAACGTTTAATTTCATTAATGAATGTGCTGTAACATTTTATTAGTTACTCATTTATTTTAAATACTGCAAATCAATATATATTTATATTGTACAATAAAATATTTTTTAGAATAGTGGTTTAAAAATAAACATCATTATATCTTTCGTATACTTTTGCCTTGGGAGAGCTTTCCCTAGTGGCAAGTGAAAAGCTACTAGTAGTAACTTTATACTTGTAAATTCTGTTATAGGAGGCTTCAGCTCAGCCGCGGTCAGTGCAGGTAACAGCGGTTAGGCGGTGGGGCCGTTTAAGGGGGGATTTAGAGTGACGATGCCTAGGGAAAATTAAATAAATAATTAATTTCCCTTCGGCATCGTCCGTCGAAATACCCCCTTACCTGGCCCCACCGCCCGCCACTGTTACCTGCACGAACTGCAGCTGCTTCAGCTACTCAGTAAAGTGGGTTGAAACATCAAATTATGCACCTGAATCGGGCCCATTTAGTGCAACATAGTAGAGCAATAAAAAGTAGCTGATATTGTTTAGGTTTGTACTGAATCAGAGGGGAAAATCGATAAGGTAGAGATACCCTGTCCGTAGTAGTACCTCAGTAATCTTTGTTGATAATAACATACCAAGTACGAACCAACACTCACGTTGTATGAAGAAAAGCTGTCATCTTAAACACGTGGTTTAATGAAAAAGAAAGTCTGACACATTCCAATGGCTAACTATAAAATTGGACTGGTCCACATGAAAAGGTCAATGAACCCATGAAGTCACAGAAGAAGTACTCAATGAGGTATCTATGGAGTCTGGTGGTCCCACAAGTTTGGTTATATTAAAACCACTAAGAGTCAGCTGCATAGTACAAATGAACTTCAAAACATCAAGGAAATAATTAATGCAGGGTGATCTTATGTTACAGATTTCCAGCAAAGATCAAATATGTTTGTTTTTGTGAAATAAATGATTACCTCAATTTAAGTTTTTACTCCTAAAGAAGCAAATTACACTAATGGAGAAATAAAATACATCCTTATACCAGCTAACACGGCATATAAGGGATGTCCCAAATGTACTTAGATGATACAAAAGGAAAGACAGAAGAGATATTTTGTGAAAAGGAAACAATAGTGAGGATGGCTCAGAGGAACAATCTGTCTGGGGAAGAAGTACTTTCTTTTCAATACATATGAATAAATAAAACAACATTGTATATATTTAAAACCAATACTAAGGGGAGACATTCGATCACTGATATATGCAAACCCAACATAGGGCATGTAAGAGAAATAAAAATGTACTTAACTATTGCTAGCATCATGGAAAGAGGACTGGCTAGCGCCAGTCATGGCTTTTAAGGGAGTGGAAAAGTTAAGATTGGTAAACTGTTATATTTTTTATTTGGGTTTTGATTTCGCAGGTTTCTGAGAATGGTAGCTCTGTTGTTTTTTTAAGTAGCTACTTTAAAACACTGGACTGGAAGCATATTCGGAGCCTCTAGCCTTATTATAAAGTTCTTATTTACTCCTTGCGTCTTAGCAAAAAAACAAAGCATCAGCACAGCAGCTTTTCTCTCAGTTGAGGTTTACTCAACTACTATGAAGTGGGGTAAAATATTTTTCTTCTCTTTGGGACACCTCATAGTCGGCTTTCCAGGAGACCTGAGGAAAAAATGAAAGAGAAAAATATATTTTGCATTAAGCTTTGTGGTTCACGAATATATTTTTTTGTATTCTGATGGAAAATTAATCAGATTTTTGTAGAGGTTTGTCTAGAGAAAATGCACATAAAGCACACAAAGGAGTGGAAAAGTCTGAAACAACTCTCAGAACTCACACTACAGTTCTCAAATTGGCACCTGTGTAAGTACCACAAGGTATCTAAACAGGAACTCTTAGCTTCCTCAAAATGCTCTTACACTGTATGGAAAAAGCTAACAAGTGTATCATTGTTAGACAAATCCTCTTTCTTCCATTTATTCTTTCTTATCTTTGTTTTTTTTTGTCAAATGCATGCACATTAACTGAAGAGCACTTTCTGATTTGCCTTCGCTGTCTCATTTAGAAATTACTGTCACTTCAAAAATGGTGGCCATTTCTGTTAATGGTCCTTATTGCGTCAATTACATTTTCAGTAAGTCGTAGTATAAATGACTTCTACACCTCTTAGATGTTTGATAAGTTACAAAATCTGTTGGTTCTCTATTCCGCATATTTCCTTTTAAAGCAATGAGTAACTACACCAAGACCGTAGCTGCTTGAGCATTTTAATTACATCAAAATCAAGGGGTTTCAGGAGACCGTTCCTGCTGCTACAATCGTCTGCTTAAAAACATTAACCCCTTTGCTGCTAGGCCTTTCACTCCCCTCCCCCGTGCTAAGCCTTTTTTTGGCTATTTGGGGTAGTTCGCCCTTAGGCCCTGGTAACCTTTTGACCACATAAGGTATCCACACCAAATTTGCGTCCTTTTCTTCCAACATCATGGGGATTCTAAAGGTACCCAGGGTTTGTGGATTCCCCTGGAGGGGACCCAGAAATTAGCCAAAATACAGCTAAATTATGTTTGTTTGTTTTTGTTTTTTGTTTGTTTTTTTCAAAATATTTTATTGAATTTTCAGATATTAAACATACAGGACAAAAATGAAATATTACAATAAAAGTACCTAAAATGCGTATATGAATTAAACAATCATAATAAATTCAAAATAAATACAGTCTAATATAGTCTATTATTGCAATAAATTAAAACAGGAGGGGAGGGAACAGAGATAATATATGGACGTTATTAATAATAAGTCTAAAATAGAACTACTGTCTATCAAAAGATAGAGAAACTATTAATAAACATTAAACTTGCTAAGAAGATAAATAATTATCAACAGGTTTCCAGAATAAATGAAAAGAATCACAATTATGAATAACACCATTCAAAGATAAATGAGCTCCTCTTCTTGTAAAAATAACCCACGACCACCATGCATGAACAGATAGTGATGAAACATCTTTCCAGCAAGCTGCAATGGACTTTAAGGCAGCTGATACTAAAAAATTTAAAAGTTTACATTCTAAGTCTACTAATTTATGAGAAAGAACAACAGATTTACAAATTATTAAGCTAAATGTCAAATCATCTTGAATATTAAGTATGCGTTTTATAACATCCCAGACTTCAGTCCAAAATTTGACAATAAAAGGGCATTCAAAAAGCAAATGTTTTAACGAACCAGAATGCAAATTACAATGCCAACATATAGGGGAGGGAAGGAGTTTAGCTTGGAACAGTCTTAAAGGTGACCATAAACAATTATATAAAATATATGAATTTGTTTGGTAGAGCGATACAGGTAGCCATCCTGAAATACTATTTAACCAAATAATTTTCCATGTTTCATAGGATAATGATAAAGAAAGCTCATTATTCCAATAGGTCAATAACTTATCAATATTGTCACCTTTAAATGTAATCATCTTGTTATACAATCTAGAAACACCATGTGGTAAGGTGGAAAGTGTTTGAATATAAATCAATAAATCCGATTTAGCATTAAGAGGTATAGAATGAGGAAATGAATCCAAAATCGAATTGCATAAACATTCATATTTGAATAAATCAGTAGAAGGTACGTTAAATTTTTCTTGCAGAACATCAAAAGTTATAAAAGTATTATTATAATAAATATCTTTGAGATAAAAAATACCATTTTTAATCCATGAATGCCAAAATCTAACATTTTTTGTGAGTTTTATGTTTGAATTATACCACAACGACATGTCTTCAGTAATAGACATGGGTGATTGGAAAATAGAATCAAAATCATGTAATATTAACTTAGTAGATTTCAGAATAACAGATCTATTAAAAAATATTGACCTATTAGACATAGTTAATAAAGAAGGTAAGGGGAGTGGATCTATTAAGCTTTTTTCTATAGACAGCCATGCAGGGGAATTATTCAACTGAGAATGATTAAACCAAAGAGAGCTTTGCTTTAAAATAAAGGCCTTATGATAACAAAAAAATCCGGTAAACCAAAACCTCCATTACATTTAGGCAGTTTCAATTTTTTATAACTGATACGAGGAGCTTTATTGCACCATAAAAACTTGGATAGAAGCCGATCTATATCTTTATAAAACTTCATAGGAAATTGGGTAGAAATCATGGAGAGGGAGTAAAAAGGTTTTGGCGCTATAGTCATTTTTATGGAGTCCATTCTCCCCCACCACGAAAGATGAAGTGGAGACCATTTCGATATTTTATCTTTAATATAAGTTAGAATAGACTCACAATTTAATGAAATTGTAGATTTTATAGTAGATGAGAACAAAATACCCAAATATTTAATTTTTTCTCTTTGCCAAATGATATCTTTCATGGGTAACATATCTGGGGTACAATGGATATTTATCGGAAAAAATTCAGTTTTATTAGTATTTAATTTGTAACCAGAAAGTGTGGAATATGATGAAATAATCTCAAATAAAGGGGAAGTGAAGAGATAGGATTACTAATAAATAAAAGTACATCATCTGCATATGCCAGTGTTTTAACATTGACCTTATTAATTTTAATACCATTAATATCGTTACAATTCCTAATTGACACAAGCAAAGGCTCAATCACCAGAAGAAATAGGAGTGGGGAGAGGGGGCAGCCTTGTCTAGTACCTCTGAAAAGAGAAAATTGGTTAGAAATTTGACCATTAATAAATAACCGGGCTGTCGGTGCAGAATACAAAGCAGTTACCATACGAATGAATACATCACCAAAATTAAATGCAACTAAAGTATGGAATAAAAACTGCCAATGAACTTTATCGAAGGCTTTTTCAGCATCCAGAGCTAACACTCCTGTTGGAATAGATAATTTAAAACCTTGTTCGATAACATGTAATAATGTTCTTGTATTATCTGCAGAATGTCTATTCTTCATAAACCCAGATTGGTCCGGATGAATAATAGAATCTAAAACAGATGTTAACCTGGTAGCAAGTATTTTAGCGTATAATTTACAATCTTGATTTAATAAAGAAATAGGGCGATAATTTGAGACAAGTGTAGGATCTTTATTGGGTTTGGGTAACACAACAATTAACGCCTCAGTAAAAGAGCCCGTAATAGTCCCTGTAGTGCTAAAAAAGGTAAATAATTTAAATAAATAAGGAATAAGTTGTATTTGAAATTCTTTATAAAATTCAGCTGGAATGCCATCAGGACCAGGTGATTGCTTTTGTTTGAGAGATTTAATAGCTACTCGAATTTCATCCTCTTTAATGGGCAGGTCCAATTTATTTTTATCTAAATGAGAAATTTTGGGTAAGTTACTAGTAGATAAAAAAGAATCAATTAAAGAAGAGTCATTAGAACTAGGTTGATTATATAAATTAGTATAATAATTTAAAAATTCCTTAACAATATCATTGTGTGATATGGCAATTTTCCCATTGGGACCCTGAATCGAATTTATTTGGGCCTTATCTTTTTTTATACGTAAATAATTAGCTAACAGTCGACCAGACCTATTAGCATTAAAACAAAACTTTGCTTTGGATTTGGAAAGTTGAATACCAGCTCTTCTACTAAGAATGGAATTAAATTCATGTCTAAGTTTCTGCAACCTAAATTTATATTTAGGATCGTTAGAAGTGATAAAAAGCCTTTCAACTTCTGAAATTTGTTTATCCAACTCTTTAATTCGTATATTATAGGTTTTATTCTCATATGCCATAAGAGAGATAGAAGCGCCTCTAACATAAGCTTTAAAGGCGTCCCATCTATTCACAAGGGAAGTGGAGCCTTCTGGGTTAAGTTGAAAGTAATCCTGTATAGCTGTTAATATTTTTGGTTTGTTTTGTTCATTAAGAATAATATCAGTATTCATACGCCATCTAGATTGTACTTTATAATTTGAATTAACTTGCAAAACAAAAGACACAAGAGCATGATCTGATATGTCAATATTGCCAATGTTAGGAGAAACCACAGAATTAAGGAGCTGCCTGGAAATTAATAAATAATCAAGTCTAGAGTGTGAATTATGAGGATTGGAAAAAAAGTGAACACTTTATCCGTAGGGAAATGTAATCGCCAAATATCGATTAATTTTGTAACTTTAAGGAAAGTTCTAAAAGTTAAAAAAAGCTTTTGGAGGTCTAAACTTAGTGAAGGATGATCTATCTAATAAAGGATCAGAAATAAGGTTAAAGTCTCCTCCAATTATAAGAGGAACGTTGCCTAACTTGAGTACTTCAGTGGTCAAATTAGACCAAAACAAAGGGTCATCAGCAGTTGGACCATAAACATTAATTAAATACATGACAGAATCATAAATTTTAACTTTGACTATAACATATCTACCTTCTAAATCTGATGTTTTACTTAAAATTTGACAATGTAATCTTTTAGCAAAAAGAATAGCAACACCATTCTTTCTCCCGTTAGCAGGAGAAGAGACAATAGAATCTACCCATTGTTTTTCATATAATCCAATATTTTGTCGTCAATATGTGTTTCCTGAATAAAACAAATATCTGCTTTACAACTTCTGAAATAGTTTAGTATCTTTGTACATTTTACCGGATGTCTCAAACCTTTAACATTTAAAGAAGTAATTTTAATATTATGAGTATTAGCCATAGTAGAATAGAGAGGAAGAGGAAGAAGGATTGAAGAAGAGGAAACATTGAAGAAAATTACAGAGAGTAGTAGTTCTAGTATAATATACAAGGAATAGGAGGAAAAAGAACAGAGACAGACAAACAGAAAAAAGACGACCACACATAAACATTAATACGAATTTTGAGACGCACACGTGCTTTACAAGCATGACCGAACCGTTGGAGCCCATCGTGTAAAGAGCTAGAAAAAATTAGTCAGAAATGCATATGAAAACACTTTTCAAATTGCAGAGTCATGCGTATCCATAGAATGTAGTGATAGCTGTGAGTGCTGTTCCAGGAATAATTTTAAGTCTTCTGGACGTTGAAAGGACTTAGAAAAATTATCTTTCCAGATTCTCATTGTGATGGATCAAATAAGCCGTATTTAAATCCAAGACTTCTCAAGTGAGGGCGACAATCAGTAAATTCTTTACGAATCTTGACAGTCTCTTTGGCATAGTCTTGGTGAATAAATATTTTATTGCCATCAACTATTAAAGATGGAATTTCCCTTGCTGCTTTCCTTATCATGACCAAATGATGGTGACGCAGTACCTTAAAAATCATTTGTCTTGGCTTAGTATGTTGAGGATTGCGATGGGATGGAATCCTATGTGCTTTGTCAATTTCAAATTTTTCCGGGAATTTGACGTTTAAAAGGCCAGGTAACAAATTTTCCAGGTATACTCTACAATTAGAGCCTTCAACTTCCTCTGGTAAATTAAAAATGCGCAAATTATATTGCCTATTACGATTTTCCATATCCAGAAGAAGGGTAGACATAGGGAAATTTTTGCCACAAGTGGTGTAAAAGCGTCAATTTTTACTTTATTGTCTTGTATTTTAATTGCATTATCCGATACTTTCATCAACATGCTGGCCATATCTTTACGTAAGTTTTTAATTTCAGACGCAATATTCTCAGTATTTGCACGCAAAGCATGTATCTCGTCAAGAATTAAAGCCAAGGATGGCTCACTGGATTCCACCACTTTAGATTTTACTGGAGGAGGGGAAGTCTGATTTTTCCTTTTATTATTAGGATTTTGTATAGTTTTATTCTCCATTTTCATATGAGAAAATGCACAGGAGTAATTAAGAGTAATGAAGCAAGTATAAATTAAAAGAACCGAAATTGCTTCTCTGTAAAAGCTGGTGCAGCAGCTAAACCAGACTGTGGGAGTGGTTAGGCCAAAGCCAGGCCCTTTCCTGAGAAGACGCTCCGCCCCCTGACAGGAATCTGGGCAGTACCTGAAAGCAGAGCTCGAGGCTGGAGCAGGCTGAAGCAGGAGGTAGAAACCATGTACTTCCGACGTTCCAAGGAGGAAAAAACAGCATCCACAGCAACAGGTAGGGCTTTAGCAGTCAGCTAGCATCATTTCCAGCAATTCCTGACTGGAAATGCTAACTTCGTCGACAAAAACGGGCTCCTTGAACACGGAGCTCACCGGGAGGCGGCCATCTTGTTTTCGCGCGTTCGCGCGTCTCCATGTTTGTTTGTTTTTTAAATGGGAAAAAAGTGCTGCACATGAAAGAGTCTGTTTTCTTCCCTGCAAATGGTATCAACAAAGGGTTTGTGGGGCTGAAATCACCATTTTCCCAGCTTTTAGGGACTGACAGACTTTTGTCAGAAAACCAACATTTTTTACACATTTTTGGCATTGTACTGGGACATAGCCTATTTTTGCTATTTTTTGTGCTTTCAACCTTCTTCCAGTTAACGGTATAAATGGGTATGAAAGCAATAATGGATCCTATAAAGCTATACATTTTAGAAAAGTAGACAAAATTATGAATTCAGCAAGGGGTCATTTGTGTAGATCCTTCAAGGTTTCTTTATAGAAACTAACAGTTAAATATAGGAAAAATTGAAAATTAGTTGAAAGAAACAGCCATTTGTGCCAACGTTTTCACCTGTAACTTCTTCTAATTATGACAGCTGTTTGAAATCAATATACCGTTACATCCGCTGGACCTTTCTGGTTGTGGGGATATATAGGACTTGTAGGTTCACCAAGAACCCGACGAACCCAGAGCCAATAACTGAGCAGCGTCTTGCAATGGTTTTTTATTATGTACCGGGTATATAGCAATTAATTTGGGAAAATATATACATGGAAAAATCGGTATGAAAGACACCTTTGTATTTCTGAAATTGGAACAAAATATAGAGTTTAGAAACAATAGATATTTGCACATTTCCGAAATTGTGAGTACCCATACTAGCATGAGAATTATCGGACATTTTTAAAAGTGACTTCTTTTTTACACATTGTCTTTCATTTAGAAGGCAGAAAGGCATCGAATGTCAATAGGCAATAACAGCTGCTCTACAATTCTGTGTTACCCTAAGTCTCCCGATAAAAATGGTACCTCACTTGTGTGGGTAGGCCTAGTGCCCGCGACAGGAAACGGCTCAAAACGCAACATGGACACACATTTTCACAGTGAAAACGGACCCTTTTTTTTCCAAAGTGCCTAGCTGTACATTTTGAACCCTAGCTCTGCCGGTATCTAGGGAAACCTAGCAAACCTATACATTTTTAAAAACTAGCCACCCAGGGGAATCCAAGATTTGGTGACTTGAATGGCTCTCACCAGGTCCTGTTACCCAGAATCCCTTGCAAACCTCAAACTTTGTCAAGAAAAACACATTTTCCTCACATTTGTGTGGTGGAAAGTTCTGGAATCTGCGTGGATCCACAAAATTCCACCCCCGCCGCATTCCCCAAAGTCTTCAGAGAAAAATGTTACCTCACTTGTGTGGGTAGGCCTAGTGCCCGCGACAGGAAACTGGCCCAAAACGGAACGTGGACACACCACATTTTCACAGTGAAAACGGACCCTTTTTTGCAAAGTGCCTAACTGTAGATTTTGAACCCTAGCTCTGCCGGCACCCAGGGAAACCTAGCAAACCTATACATTTTTGAAAACTAGACACCCAGGGGAATCCAGGATGGGGTGACTTGTCTTGCTCTCCCCAGGTTATGTTACCCAGAATCCCTTGCAAACCTCAACATTTGTCAAAAAACCACATTTTCCTCATATTTCTGTGGTGGAAAGTTCTGGAATCTGCGTGGATCCACAAAATTCCACCCACCCCGAATTCCCCAAAGTCTTCCAAGAAAAATGGTACCTCACTTGTGTGGGTGGGTCAAGTACCCGTGACAGGCAAGGGCCCAAAACCTATTGAGGGGACATCAAAATTACCTATCACAAAACAACCTGGTTTTGCAAGGGGGGTCCCATGAGTTTTTGGCCCCGGGCTCGGCGGCCATCTAGGGAAACCTACCAAACCCACACATTTCTGAAAACTAGACACCCGGGGGAGTCCATCAAGGTATGGCTTGTGTGGGTCCCCCAACATTTCCCTACCCAGAATCCCCTGCAAACCTCAAATTTAGCTGAAAAAATCACTTTTTTCTAAAATTTCTGTGTGGGAAAGTTCTGCAATCCTCGTGGATCCCCAAATTTCCCAGCGTTCCCCCAGGTCTCCTGATAAAAATGGTACCTCACTTGCGTGGGTGGGTCAAGTACCTGCGACAGGCAAGGGCCCAAAACCTATTGAGGCAACATCAAAATTACCTATCACAAACAACCTGGTTTTGCAAGGGGGGGTCCCATGAGTTTTTGGCCCCGGGCTCAGCGGCCATCTAGGGAAACCTATCAAACCCACACATTTCTGAAAACTAGACACCCAGGGGAGTCCAGCAAGGTATGGCTTGCATGGGTCCCCCAACATTTCCCTGCCCAGAATCCCCTGCAAACCTCAAAGTTTGTTGAAAAAATCATTTTTTTCTCACATTTCTGTGTGAGAAAAGTGTAGGATCACCAAGCTGACACAAATTTCCTATCACCCAGCGTTCCCCCAGGTCTCCCTATAAAAATGGTACCTCACATGTGTGGGTAGGCATAGTGGCTGCAACAGGAAATGGCCCAAATTGTACTGTGGAGACTTCAAAATTACCTATAACAAAACTACCTGGTTTGGGGGGGGCACCTGGTTTTTTGGCCCTGGGCTCGCCGCCATCTAGGGAAACCTACCAAACCCACACATTTCTGAAAACTAGACACCCTGGGGTGTCCAATGAGGTATGGCTTGCGTGGATCCCCAACGTTTCCCTACCTAGAATCCCCTGCAAACCTCAAATTTAGCTGAAAAACACAAATTTTCCACACTTTTATGTGTGGACTCACCGTGCCGGCACAAATGTCCTACCCCACAGCATTCTCCTTAGTGTCTCAAGTAAAATGATACCTCACTTGTGTGGGTGTCCATTGCAGAATTGGCTAAAAACGTATTTTTAAAAAAATATAGCACTTAGAATTCTCAGTGCTATACCCTAAATCCCTATGTTTTGGGCTCTTCCCAGTCACAGGCCTTTGCCCCACCCACACAAGTGAGGTATCATTTTACTCGGGAGAGTGAGATGAACGCTGTGGGGTAGGACATTTATGCCAGCACGGTGATTCTACCCAAAAATATGTGGAAAATGTGTTTTTTCAGCTAAATTTGAGGTTTGCAGGGCATTCTGGGTAGGGAAACGTTGGGGGATCCACGAAAGCCATACCTCGCTGGACTAGTTTTCAGAAATGTGTGGGTTTGGTAGTTTCCCAAGATGGCCACCGAGCCCCGGGCCAAAAACCTAGGTGACCCCCCTTGCAAAACCAGGTTGCTTTGTGATAGGTCATTTTGATGTCTCCTCAATACATTTTGGGCCCTTGCCTGTCACGGGTACTTGACCCACCCACGCGAGTGAGGTACCATTTTTATCAAGAGACCAGGGGTAATGCTGGGTGGTAGGAAATTTGTGGATCCACGTAGATTCCAGAACTTTCCCACATAGAAATTTGAGAAAAAAGTGATTTATCAGCAGAATTTGAGGTTTGCAGGGGATTCTGGGTAGGAAAACATTGGGGGACCCATGCAAGCCATACCTCGCTGGACTCCCCGAGTGTCTAGTTTTCCGAAATTTGTGGGTTTGGTAGGTTTCCTGAGATGGCCGCAAAGCCCGGGGCCAAAAACCCAGGTGACTCCCCTTGCAAAACGAGGTTGTTTTGTGATAGGTCATTTTGATGTCTCCTCAATACGTTTTGGGCCCTTGCCTGTCGCAGCTACTTGACCCACCCACGTGAGTGAGGTACCATTTTTATCGGGAGACCTAGGGGAACGCTGGATAGAAGGACATTTTTAGATCCACATAGATTCCAGAACTTTCCCACACAGAAATTTGAGAAAAAAGTGATTTTTTCAGCTAAATTTGAGGTTTGCAGGAGATTCTGGGTAGGAAAAAGTTGGGGTGCCCACGCAAGCCATACCTTGCTGGAGTCCCCCGGGTGCCTAGTTTTCAGAAATGTGTGGGTTTAGTAAGTTTCCCAAGATGGCCGCCGAGCCCGGGGCCAAAAACTCAGGTGACTCCCCTTGCAAAACCAGGTTGTTTTGTGGTAGGTCATTTTGATGTCTCCTCAATAAGTTTTGGGCCTTTGCCTGTCACGGGTACTTGACCCACCCACGCGAGTGAGGTACCATTTTTATCGGAAGACAAGGTTGAACGCTGGGTGGTAGGAAATTTGTGGATCCACATAGATTCTTGAACTTTCCCACACAGAAATTTGAGAAAAAAGTGATTTTTTTAGCTAAATTTGAGGTTTGCAGGAGATTCTGGGAAGGAAAATGTTGGGGGACCCACGCAAGCCATACCTCGCTGGACTGCCCCGGATGTGTAGTTTTCAGAAATGTGTGGGTTTAGTAGGTTTCCCAATATGGCCACCGAGCCCGGGGCCAAAAACCCAGGTGATTCCCCTTGCAAAACCAGGTTGTTTTGTGGTAGGTCATTTTGATGTGTCCTCAATACGTTTTGGGCCCTTGCCTGTTGCGGGTACTTGACCCACCCATGCAAGTGAGGTAACATTTTTATCGGGAGACCAGGTGGCTATTCCCATAACCCTTCAGGTCTACCACTCTGACTACGTCTAGAGCTGGGATGCTCTCGGGTAACCACACGCTCTACAAGTCCCCTTTCAATTCAATTTCAATTCAATTCAGTTGGAACGCTGGGTGGTAGGAAATTTGTGGATCCACCTAGATTCTAGAACTTTCCCACACAGAAATTTGAGAAAAAAGTGATTTATTCAGCTAAATTTGAGGTTTGCAGGAGATTATGGGTAGGAAAACGTTGGGGGACCCATGCAAGCCATACCTCACTGGACTGCCCCGGATATCTTGTTTTCAGAAATGTGTGGGTTTAGTAGGTTTCCCAAGATGGTCGCCGAGCCCGGGGCCAAAAACCCAGGTGACTCCCCTTGCAAAATCAGGTTGTTTTGTGATAGGTAATTTTGATGTCTCCTCAATACGTTTTGGGCCCTTGCCTGTCACGGGTACTTGACCCAACCATGCGAGTGAGGTACCATTTTTATCGGGAGACCAGGGGGAACGCTGGGTGGTAGGAAATTTGTGGATCCACGTAGATTCCAGAACTTTCCCACACAGAAATTTGAGAAAAAAGTGATTTTTTTCAGCAGAATTTGTGGTTTGCAGGGGATTCTGGGTAGGAAAACATTGGGGGACCCACGCAAGCCATACCTCGCTGGACTCCCCCGCGTGTCTAGTTTACAGAAATGTGTGGGTTTGGTAGGTTTCCCGAGATGTCCGCAAATCCCGGGGCCAAAAACCCAGCTGACTCCCCTTGCAAAACGATTTTGTTTTGTGATAGGTCATTTTGATGTCTCCTCAATACGTTTTGGGCCCTTGCCTGTCGCGGGTACTTGACCCACCCACGCGAGTGAGGTACCATTTTTATTGGGAGACCTGGGGGAATGCTGGATAGTAGGAAATGTTTGGATCCACATAGATTCCAGAACTTTCCCACACAGAAATTTGAGAAAAAAATGATTTTTTCAGCTAAATTTGAGGTTTGAAGGAGATTCTGGGTAGGAAAACGTTGGGGGGCCCACGCAAGCCATACCTCGCTGGAGTCCCCCGGGTGTCTAGTTTTCAGAAATGTATGGGTTTAGTAGGTTTCCCAAGATGGCCACCGAGCCCGGGGCCAAAAACCCATGTGACTCCCCTTGCAAAACCAGGTTGTTTTGTGATAGGTCATTTTATGTCTCCTCAATACGTTTTGGGCCCTCGCCTGTCACGGGTACTTGACCCACCCACGCGAGTGAGGTACCATTTTTATCGGAAGACCAGGTTGAATGCTGGGTGGTAGGAAATTTGTGGATCCACGTAGATTCTAGAACTTTCCCACACAGAAATTTGAGAAAAAAGTGATTTATTCAGCTAAATTTGAGGTTTGCAGAAGATTCTGGGTAGGAAAACGTTGGGGGACCCATGCAAGCCATACCTCACTGGACTGCCCCGGGTGCCTAGTTTTCAGAAATGTGTGGGTTTAGTAGGTTTCCGAAGATGGCCACCGAGCCCGGGGCCAAAAACCCAGGTAACTCCCGTTGCAAAACCAGGTTGTTTTGTGGTAGGTCATTTTGATGTCTCCTCAATACGTTTTGGGCCCTTGCCTGTCACGGGTACTTGACCGTCCCACGCAAGTGAGGTACCATTTTTATCGAGAGACCAGGTGGAACGCTGTGTGGTAGGAAATTTGTTGATCCACACAGATTCCAGAACTTTCCCACACAGAAATTTGAGAAAAAAGTGACTTTTTCAGCTACATTTGAGGTTTGCAGGGGATTCTAGGTAGAGAAACGTTGGGGGATCCACGCAAGCCATACCTTCCTGGTCTCTAGTTTTCAGAAATGTGTGGGTTTGGTAGGTTTCCCAAGATGGCCGCAAAGCCCAGGGCCAAAAACCCAGGTGACTCCCCTTGCAAAACGAGGTTGTTTTGTGATAGGTCATTTTGGTGTCTCCTCAATACGTTTTGGGCCCTTGCCTGTCGCGGGTACTTGACCCACCCACGCAAATGAGGTACCATTTTTATCGGGAGACCTGGGGGAACGCTGGATAGTAGTTAATTTTTGGATCCACATAGATTCCAGAACTTTCCCACACAGAAACTTGAGAAAAAAGTGATTTCTTCATCTAAATTTGAGGTTTGCAGGAGATTTTGGGTAGGAAAAAGTTGGGGGGCCCACGCAAGCCATACCTGGCTGGAGTCCGACAGGTGTCTAGTTTTCAGTAATGTGTGGGTCTAGTAGGTTTTCCAAGATGGCCGCCATGCCCGGGGCCAAAAACCCAGGTGAATCCCCTTGCAAAACCAGGTTGTTTTGTGGTAGGTAATTTTGATGTCTCCTCAATATGTTTTGGGCCCTTGCCTGTCACGGGTACTTGACCCACCCACGCGAATGAGGTACCATTTTTACCGGAAGACCAGGTTGGACGCTGGGTGGTAGGAAATTTGTGGATCCACAGAGATTCCAGAGCTTTCCCACACAGAAATTTGAGAAAAAAGTGATTTTCTCAGGTAAATTTGAGGTTTGCAGGGGATTCTGGGTAGGAAAACGTTGGGGGACCCACGCAAGCCATACCTCGCTGGACTCCCCCGGGTGTCTAATTTTCAGAAATGTGTAGGTTTAGTAGGTTTCCCAAGATGGTCGCCGAGCCCGGGGCCAAAAACCCAGGAGACTCCCCTTGCAAAACCAGGTTGTTTTGAGATAGGTCATTTTGATGTCTCCTCAATACGTTTTGGGCCCTTGCCTGTCGCGGGTACTTGACCCACCCACGCGAGTGAGGTACCATTTTTATCGGGAGGCCTGTGGGAACACTGGGTGGTAGGTAATTTGTGGTTCCACGTAGATTCCAGAACTTTCCCACACAGAAATTTGAGAAAAAAGTGATTTTTTCAGCTAAATTTGAGGTTTGCAGGGGATTCTGGGTAGGAAAACGTTGGGGGACCCATGCAAGCCATACCTAGCTGGACTCCCCCATGTGTCTAGTTTTCACAAAGGGGTGGGTTTAGTAGGTTTCCCAAGATGGCCGCCGAGCCCGGGGCCAAAAACCCAGGTGACTCCCCTTGCAAAACCAGGTTGTTTTGTGGTAGGTCATTTTGATGTCTCCTCAATAAGTTTTGGGCCTTTGCCTGTCACGGGTACTTGACCCACCCACGCGAGTGAGGTACCATTTTTATCGGAAGACAAGGTTGAACGCTGGGTGGTAGGAAATTTGTGGATCCACATAGATTCTTGAACTTTCCCACACAGAAATTTGAGAAAAAAGTGATTTTTTTAGCTAAATTTGAGGTTTGCAAGAGATTCTGGGAAGGAAAATGTTGGGGGACCCACGCAAGCCATACCTCTCTGGACTGCCCCGGATGTGTAGTTTTCAGAAATGTGTGGGTTTAGTAGGTTTCCCAATATGGCCACCGAGCCCGGGGCCAAAAACCCAGGTGATTCCCCTTGCAAAACCAGGTTGTTTTGTGGTAGGTCATTTTGATGTCTCCTCAATACGTTTTGGGCCCTTGCCTGTTGCGGGTACTTGACCCACCCATGCAAGTGAGGTAACATTTTTATCGGGAGACCAGGTGGCTATTCCCATAACCCTTCAGGTCTACCACTCTGACTACGTCTAGAGCTGGGATGCTCTCGGGTAACCACACGCTCTACAAGTCCCCTTTCAATTCAATTTCAATTCAATTCAGTTGGAACGCTGGGTGGTAGGAAATTTGTGGATCCACCTAGATTCTAGAACTTTCCCACACAGAAATTTGAGAAAAAAGTGATTTATTCAGCTAAATTTGAGGTTTGCAGGAGATTATGGGTAGGAAAACGTTGGGGGACCCATGCAAGCCATACCTCACTGGACTGCCCCGGATATCTTGTTTTCAGAAATGTGTGGGTTTAGTAGGTTTCCCAAGATGGTCGCCGAGCCCGGGGCCAAAAACCCAGGTGACTCCCCTTGCAAAATCAGGTTGTTTTGTGATAGGTAATTTTGATGTCTCCTCAATACGTTTTGGGCCCTTGCCTGTCACGGGTACTTGACCCAACCATGCGAGTGAGGTACCATTTTTATCGGGAGACCAGGGGAACGCTGGGTGGTAGGAAATTTGTGGATCCACGTAGATTCCAGAACTTTCCCACACAGAAATTTGAGAAAAAAGTGATTTTTTTCAGCAGAATTTGTGGGTTTGCAGGGGATTCTGGGTAGGAAAACATTGGGGGACCCACGCAAGCCATACCTCGCTGGACTCCCCGCGTGTCTAGTTTTCAGAAATGTGTGGGTTTGGTAGGTTTCCCGAGATGTCCGCAAATCCCGGGGCCAAAACCCAGCTGACTCCCTTGCAAAACGATTTTGTTTTGTGATAGGTCATTTTGATGTCTCCTCAATACGTTTTGGGCCCTTGCCTGTCGCGGGTACTTGACCCACCCACGCGAGTGAGGTACCATTTTTATTGGGAGACCTGGGGGAATGCTGGATAGTAGGAAATGTTTGGATCCACATAGATTCCAGAACTTTCCCACACAGAAATTTGAGAAAAAATGATTTTTTCAGCTAAATTTGAGGTTTGAAGGAGATTCTGGGTAGGAAAACGTTGGGGGCCCACGCAAGCCATACCTCGCTGGAGTCCCCCGGGTGTCTAGTTTTCAGAAATGTATGGGTTTAGTAGGTTTCCCAAGATGGCCACCGAGCCCGGGGCCAAAAACCCATGTGACTCCCCTTGCAAAACCAGGTTTTTTTGTGATAGGTCATTTTATGTCTCCTCAATACGTTTTGGGCCCTCGCCTGTCACGGGTACTTGACCCACCCACGCGAGTGAGGTACCATTTTTATCGGAAGACCAGGTTGAATGCTGGGTGGTAGGAAATTTGTGGATCCACGTAGATTCTAGAACTTTCCCACACAGAAATTTGAGAAAAAAGTGATTTTTTCAGCTAAATTTGAGGTTTGCAGGAGATTCTGGGTAGGAAAAAGTTGGGGGACCCACACAAGCCATACCTCACTGGACTGCCCCGGGTGTCTAGTTTTCAGAAATGTGTGGGTTTAGTAGGTTTTCGAAGATGGCCACCGAGCCCGGGGCAAAAAACCCAGGTGACTCCCCTTGCAAAACGAGGTTGTCTTGTGATAGGTCATTTTGATGTCTCCTCAATAAGTTTTGGGCCCTTGCCTGTCACGGGCACTTGACCCACCCACGCGAGTGATGTACCATTTTTATCGGAAGACCAGGTTGAACGCTGGGTGGTAGGAAATTTGTGGATCCACATAGATTCTTGAACTTTCCCACACAGAAATTTGAGAAAAACGTGATTTATTCAGCTAAATTTGAGGTTTGCAGAAGATTCTGGGTAGGAAAACGTTGGGGGACCCATGCAAGCCATACCTCACTGGACTGCCCCGGGTGCCTAGTTTTCAGAAATGTGTGGGTTTAGTAGGTTTCCGAAGATGGCCACCGAGCCCGGGGCCAAAAACCCAGGTAACTCCCGTTGCAAAACCAGGTTGTTTTGTGGTAGGTCATTTTGATGTCTCCTCAATACGTTTTGGGCCCTTGCCTGTCGCGGGTACTTGACCGTCCCACGCAAGTGAGGTACCATTTTTATCGAGAGACCAGGTGGAACGCTGTGTGGTAGGAAATTTGTTGATCCACACAGATTCCAGAACTTTCCCACACAGAAATTTGAGAAAAAGTGACTTTTTCAGCTACATTTGAGGTTTGCAGGGGATTCTAGGTAGAGAAACGTTGGGGGATCCACGCAAGCCATACCTTCCTGGTCTCTAGTTTTCAGAAATGTGTGGGTTTGGTAGGTTTCCCAAGATGGCCGCAAAGCCCAGGGCCAAAACCCAGGTGACTCCCCTTGCAAAACGAGGTTGTTTTGTGATAGGTCATTTTGGTGTCTCCTCAATACGTTTTGGGCCCTTGCCTGTCGCGGGTACTTGACCCACCCACGCAAATGAGGTACCATTTTTATCGGGAGACCTGGGGAACGCTGGATAGTAGTTAATTTTTGGATCCACATAGATTCCAGAACTTTCCCACACAGAAACTTGAGAAAAAAGTGATTTCTTCATCTAAATTTGAGGTTTGCAGGAGATTTTGGGTAGGAAAAAGTTGGGGGCCCACGCAAGCCATACCTGGCTGGAGTCCGACAGGTGTCTAGTTTTCAGTAATGTGTGGGTCTAGTAGGTTTTCCAAGATGGCCGCCATGCCCGGGGCCAAAAACCCAGGTGAATCCCTTGCAAAACCAGGTTGTTTTGTGGTAGGTAATTTTGATGTCTCCTCAATATGTTTTGGGCCCTTGCCTGTCACGGGTACTTGACCCACCCACGCGAATGAGGTACCATTTTTACCGGAAGACCAGGTTGGACGCTGGGTGGTAGGAAATTTGTGGATCCACAGAGATTCCAGAGCTTTCCCACACAGAAATTTGAGAAAAAAGTGATTTTCTCAGGTAAATTTGAGGTTTGCAGGGGATTCTGGGTAGGAAAACGTTGGGGGACCCATGCAAGCCATACCTCGCTGGACTCCCCCGGGTGTCTAATTTTCAGAAATGTGTAGGTTTAGTAGGTTTCCCAAGATGGCCGCCGAGCCCGGGGCCAAAAACCCAGGTGACTCCCCTTGCAAAACCAGGTTGTTTTGTGGTAGGTCATTTTGATGTCTCCTCAATACGTTTTGGGCCCTTGCCTGTCACGGGTACTTGACCCACCCACACGAGTGAGGTACCATTTTTATCGGAAGACCAGGTTGAACACTGGGTGGTAGGAAATTTGTGGATCCACCTAGTTTCTAGAACTTTCCCACACAGAAATTTGAGAAAAAAGTGATTTTTTTCAGCTAAATTTGAAGTTTACATGAGATTCTGGGTAGGAAAATGTTTGGGGACCCACGCAAGCCATACCTCGCTGGACTGCCCCGGGTGTCTAGTTTTCAGAAATGTGTGGGTTTAGTAGTTTTCCCAAGATTACCACGGAGCCCGGGGCCAAAAACCCAGGTGACTCCCCTTGCAAAACCAGGTTGTTTTGTGGTAGGTCATTTTGATGTCTCCTCAATACGTTTTGGGCCCTTGCCTGTCGCGGGTTCTTGACCCACTCATGCGAGTGAGGTACCATTTTTATCGGGAGACCAGGTGGAACGCTGGGTGGTAGGAAATTTGTGGATCCACCTAGATTCTAGAACTTTCCCACACAAATTTGAGAAAAAAGTGATTTTTTTCAGCTAAATTTGAGGTTTGCAGGAGATTCTGGGTAGGAAAATGTTGGGGGACCCACGCAAGCCATACCTCGCTGCACTGCCCTGGGTGTCTAGTTTTCAGAAATGTGTACGTTTAGTAGGTTTCCCAAGATGGTCGCCGAGCCCGTGGCCAAAAACCCAGGTGACTCCCCTTGCAAAACCAGGTTGTTTTGTAATAGGTCATTTTGATGTCTCCTCAATACGTTTTGGGCCCTTGCCTGTCGAGGTTACTTGTCCCTCCCATGCGAGTGAGGTACCATTTTTATCGGGAGACCAGGTGGAACGCTGTGTGGTAGGAAATTTGTGGATCCATGTAGTTTCCAGAACTTTCCCACACAGAAATTTGAGAAAAAAGTGATTTTGTCATCTAAATTTGAGGTTTGCAGGGGATTCTGGTTAGGAAAACTTTGGGGGACCCACGCAAGCCATACCTCGCTGGACCCCCCCGGGTGTGTAGTTTTCAGAAATGTGTGGGTTTGGTAGGTTTCCCAAGATGGCCGCAAAGCCCGGGGCCAAAAACCCAGGTGACTCCCCTTGCAAAAACGAAGTTGTTTTGTGATAGGTCATTTTGGTGTCTCCTCAATACGTTTTGGGCCCTTGCCTGTCGCGGGTACTTGACCCACCCACGCGAGTGAGGTACCATTTTTATCGGGAGACCTGGGGGAACGCTGAATAGTAGTTAATTTTTGGATCCATATAGATTCCAGAACTTTCCCACACAGAAACTTGAGAAAAAAGTGATTTTTTTCATCTATATTTGAGGTTTGCAGGAGATTCTGGGTAGGAAAAAGTTGGGGGGCCCACGCAAGCCATACCTGGCTGGAGTCCCCCGGGTGTCTAGTTTTCAGTAATGTGTGGGTTTAGTAGGTTTCCCAAGATGGCCGCCGTGCCCGGGGCCAAAAACCCATGTGACTCCCCTTGCAAAACCATGTTGTTTTGTGGTATGTCATTTTGATGTCTCCTCAATATGTTTTGGGCCCTTGCCTGTCACGGGTACTTGACCCACCCACGCGAGTGAGGTACCATTTTTATCGGAAGACCAGGTTGAATGCTGGGTGGTAGGAAATTTGTGGATCCACGTAGATTCTAGAACTTTCCCACACAGAAATTTGAGAAAAAAGTGATTTTGTTCAGCTAAATTTGAGGTTTGCAGGAGATTCTGGGTAGGAAAATGTTGGGGGACCCACGCAAGCCATACCTCGCTGGACTGCCCCGGGTGTCTAGTTTTCAGAAATGTGTAGGTTTAGTAGGTTTCCCAAGATGGCCGCCGTGCCCGGGGCCAAAAACCCAGGTGACTCCCCTTGCAAAACCAGGTTGTTTTGTGATAGGTCATTTTGATGTCTCCTCAATACGTTTTGGGGCCTTGCCTGTCGCGGGTACTTGATCCTCCCACGCGAGTGAGATACTATTTTTATCGGGAGACCAGGTGGAACGCTGTGTGGTAGGAAATTTGTGGATCCAAGTAGATTCCAGAACTTTCCCACACAGAAATTTGAGAAAAAGTGATTTTTTCAGCTAAATTTGAGGTTTGCAGGGGATTCTGGGTAGGAAAACGTTAGGGGACCCACGCAAGCCATACCTCGCTGGACTCCCCCGGGTGTCTAGTTTTCAGAAATGTGTGGGTTTGGTAGGTTTCCTAAGATGGCCGCCGAGCCCGGGCCAAAAACCCAGGTGACCCCCCTTGCAAAACCAGGTTGTTTTGTGATAGGTAATTTTGATGTCTCCTCAATATGTTTTGGGCCCTTGCCTGTCGCGGGTACTTGACCCACCCTCGTGAGTGAGGTATCAATTTTATCGGGAGACCTGGGGGAACACTGGGTGGTAGGAAATTTGTGGATCCACATAGATTCCAGAACTTTCCCACACAGAAATTTGAGAAAAAAGTGATTTTTTCAGCTAAATTTGAGGTTTGCTGGGGATTCTGGGTAGGAAAACGTTGGGGGACCCACGCAAGCCATACCTCGCTGGACTCCCCCAGGTGTCTAGTTTTCAGAAATGTGTGGGTATGGTAGTTTCCCCAGATGGCCGCCGAGCCCGGGGCCAAAAACCCAGGTGACCTCCCTTGCAAAACCAGGTTGTTTTGTGATAGGTAATTTTGATGTCTCCTCAATACGTTTTGGGACCTTGCCTGTCGCGGGTACTTGACCCACCCATGTGAGTGAGGTATAATTTTTATCGGGAGACCTGGGGGAATGCTGGGTGGAAGGAAATTTGTGGATCCACGTAGATTCCAGAACTTCCCCACACAGAAATTTGAGAAAACGTGATTTTTTTCAGCTAAATTTGAGGTTTGCAGCAAATTCTGGGTAGGAAAATGATGGGGGACCCACACAAGCCATACCTCGCTGAACTCCCCCGGGTGTCTAGTTTTCAGAAATGTGTGGGTTTGGTAGGTTTCCCTAGATGGCTGCCGACCCCGGGACCAGCGTTCCCCCAGGTCTCCGGCCCCCCTCCCCATGCCGATATTGCCCCGGGGACCCCATCCCCCAGGGCATGGCCAGCTCGTTGGGGGTTGCGGAGTGAGCCTCACAGCACCCAGGGTCCCTGCCGGCTCCCCGCCTCCTGTGAGAGGCGGCATTAGTTTTGGACAAAGGGAGCTGCAAACATGCAGCTCCCTCTGTCCAAAAACAATTCTGCTCCATTTCATGGAAGCTGAGCAGTGTTTGCTATGGCATGGTGGGAGCAGTGCTCCCACCATGCCATAGCAAACTTCAATGTCTCTGGGGTGGGCACCCCAGGACATTGCTGGAGCTGTCCCTAGGGGGTGGCGGACCCCAGGGACATGCAGGGCTCATTGAGGGGGGCCGCATGGACCCCTCCCATCTTGTATATAGCCACAGGGAGGGGGTGGTCCCAGGGGCTGTGGATCCACAACGGACCCCCTCGATTAGTATATGTATGCCCCGGGGAGGTGGCAGTCCCTGGGACTCCGTTGGGGGGGGCAGAGCCCCTCCACACATTATTATTGCAGTTAGCCCTGGGGAGGTGGTGGCTGGGGAGGCCATAGGGCCATCCCCATTTTTTTTTTTAAATGCATGTGCCCCAGGGAGGTGGCGGTCCACGAGGCCACCCCTTATTCTTTAAATAAGCCCCGGGGAGGTCGCAGTCCCCGGTGTTGCGGGCCCGTCTGCTTTAATAACTGCCTTAGGAGCGGGCCCCCATGCGCCCCCTCCTACATACATTATATGCCCCCGGTACCAGGCCCACCCAGGGGTTTATTATAAAGGAAGCGCGGGAGCCCGCGCATGCTTTTACTTAAAAAAAGTGCAGCGATTTCGCTAATATTGTGAATCCGCAGCAATTTTTTCTTTTTCAAAAATGGTTTTATGCCATGTCGGCATGCCGAGGGGACCCCAAGACCATGGCTTGGGGGTCAGGGTATTCCTACCTTGCCCCCTTTTCTTTATTTTCACTTTGTTTTTTGGAGCAGAGTCCCAAGATGTCTGCCAACACTTCCTGGTTGAAGTATTGGCATCCAATCAGAGCAGTGCATTTCCCTGCACGAGCTTTCTTTATTCGCGAAGACTTTGCAACTAGAGATATCACTATAATTTTAAACTTACATTTCTCAAAAACTATGGAACGAATTTACACCAAATAAGCAAAAGGCACTTCCTTGAACCAACATCTACCTCCCTGCCAAATTTGGTATAAGTCCGTTCAGCGGTTTGGGCTGTAGGTGAGGCTAAAGGTTCCTATGGGAATCAACATTACAAACGCAACCTTATTTCGCGCCCTAAATTCTCGGTCCCCACTGCACGGATCACCCACAAACCTTCCATAACAATAGAACCCACCTTGACACTTTTTGGGGAAAATTTAATGAAGATTGGTCAAACTACGCCAAAGTTATAGCCAAATCAAAAAATGCTTTTCCGATGGAAACATGGTCTTAACTATATCTACCTACTATAAATATATATTGCAAAATGCAGAACAGCAATCAAAGTCGCTGTCCTGTATTGTGCAAGAAGGAGAAAGCAGTGCAGAGCAATATTTATTAAAAATGGCCTGATGTTGTCATCAGCTCCACTGACACACAAACAGGAGGCCTAGCACCATGTACAACCTTTCCACTATAGTGGAGAGGGGGGAGTGTGTGATTTTTTTTGTGTGTGTGTGTGTGATGTCTCACAGAGGATTGTACTGAAGCACACCCTTTCAGTGCAAATACTAAAACATTCCTCATATTCGATGTGTGCTGTATAGTGCAGCATACATGCATTGCGTGGAATGTTTAGGGAAATTAAATCATTTCTCCAAGTTAGCGTCCGCTTTAGAAATGCATTATTTTTTTACACGAAACCAGGTCTGCCCATCGTAATACATCGACATTGCATCAAGAATTATGGGTACTTGCTCTGATCCATTAAAGTCACACCCATGTAACACCTCCTCGACGTAAAGTGGCACAAAATTTAAATTGTGCCAAGAAAAGAGCACCTTTCCAGTGCAAAATGCTTTGAGTGATTTCGCACTAGCATATCTGGCCCAAAGTGCCCAACAGTACACTGGCATAAAACTCCAAAAGTAGGGGTTCGGCCCAGAAGCAATTTTGTAATTTTAATTGAACGTGACAGCAACCTAACTGGAAACATAGAAAACGTCTTACTTTTCCTGCCTCTAGTCCTCTACAGTAGGGACTAGTCACACGCACTTGTGCACACGTGGGGGCAGATTTACAAGAAAGTGACGCATCTGTAAAGATGCGTTACTTTCCCTGCGCCACCCTGAGAAACCCTTGCGCGACCATGGATACGCTGAATTTACAATACGGCGCAACATGGCGCAAGGATTGACAGATGCGTCAGAAATTCTGACGCATCTGTTAACCCAAAAGTCACGCATTGCTGGAGTTGTGTCGCAAGCAGGACACAACTCCAGCAATGCACGGCGAGGCTTATTCTCACTACACTGCGTCACTCCTTACGCCTGCTTGAAGCAGGCGTAAGGTTTTGAAGCAGTGGCGTCCTAGAAGTGGTGCAGTGAAATCTTGTAGATTTCACTGCGTCACTTCTACGAGGCTTTTTTAAGTGGGAACGCCCACCCTGCATACATTATACCTGACGCAGGTATAATGTGATGCAGGACTTTGCAGCGTGACGCATCTCCCTAGATGAGTGACATTGTAAATGGGCCACATTTTTACGCCGCCGCTGCGTCACAAAAAGTGACGCAACGGCGGTGCAGAAATTACGCAAGGGGCTTGTAAATCTGCCCCGTGGTGTATGCACTCACACTCAAATGCCGGTGTATGCGTAAACATTGAGCACACACCCCATACAACACTATATTGAGAACGTTCCTAATGCTGCCTGGAGGTGTGTAAGGATTTCTGACCTTGTAAAAAACACTGCCGAATATTGAATATTTCCATATTTCCATCCTGTGGCCTTTATAGATATTCACTGTTGCCAGCGCTGTTAATAGAGTGTTTACCAATCCATCTCTGATGTAAACCCTTGCGCATTTATGTACATTTCATAATCAAGCAAGACCTTTCCCGCGCAGCAGATATGACTGATAATGTCAGATCTGAGCGCGTGCAGTTTGCTAAGGCTGGAACCGCTCAGGATTTAGGCACAACAATTACTTCCTCAAAGGTCATGGGTGTCACGGATCCTGCAGCAAGATTCTCGCAGAGAGTAATCTCTGACATCAGCTGAGCGGCACAGATGTCAAGTGAGCGATATACAGATGCCAGCTGCCTAATGATATCAGCGTTCACAAAGGCCGCACACTGTGGCATTTCCAGATCGTCCACTGCTGTTGTAAAAGTCATGCCAACATTAAATTGCCAATATAATTCAGTTAGAAATGTGCCCACAACTGGCAGAAACATTTGGATGTTTGATCTTTGTTTAATCATTAAAGCTTCGCGATGTGTTCGTGAAAGTTAGACAAGCTTAAACATGTTTAGAAATTGGGTTTTAGGCCAGCTCTGAATATTCGATGTTTTTTTGCTTTTTCGTATGCAGCTGAAGGCAGTACACAAAAGGAAAAATAGAGCTACAAGAAGCATCATTACTTGCTCAAATTAAAGCGGTATATATTGTTTTTGCACTCCCTGTCCTAAAAAGAGGAACTGGCTGGTTAGATCTCCGAGTGCTTAATTTGAGAAAGAATAAATGCCAGGACCGAAAGTTTTTTTCTCAGAAGCCAACCGTGGGTATTGCAGAAGTTCGATGTTGCCATATACCAAGACACCCTCATGCCCCTTGCCTCCGGCAGCCCAAACTCCCTGCCCATTTATCTCACTCTTGTGAGTGCTTTTTTATCCCCGTTTTCTCTTTTAATCAGTTTTCCTGTTTTTCTCTTCCACTTTCTTGTCCCCCTTTTCTGCTTTCTCATCTCTTGTTCTGAATCAAACTCTGATGTTGAAAAATAAGTCCAGTACCAGTGGGCCTCACCTTCCGCCACTGGTTTAATTAAGCACTGGATCTCACACCAAAACTCAAACAATGAATTATGGATGTGTCACTCACTGCTTGTCCCCACATTTTATGGGCCCGATTAGTGGAGCTCAAGGGATCATTAATCCATAGAAGATCAGAATGCATGGGGCAGGCAGTCACAGGCGTAGAATATGAAAGCCTCACAGGTAGGTGGTGACTGCACGGAGTATCAACCCACCTCTTCTGGCATAACATTACATACCAAGCATACCATTCACTTTTTCTACATCTTCAAACAATTAAAAAATATTTCCACTTCCTATTGAATTCTTTTAAGCGTTTAATCCTTAGTCATTGGTTACATTCCTGTAAATTGTTATCCATTTGCAAGTATTTTAAAGCTTCATTATCACTTAAACCCAGATTAGATTGATTTCGTTAAACTTTCTTCCTCTATGGATTTCGAACCTCTTTGAGTTCTTCTTGAGGTATGAACATTTCCTTTTGTAAAACATTTCATCCAGCATAGCTGAAAAAAGGAGAAATTGCAGTAGTCACATTATTTGCTTTCAAAATACGCACCACAAACAGGTGAGCCAATGGTCAAGAGTGGACTAGTGATGGAGCGCTGATAGCACTCTATTTTGTATGAGTGCACTATACTCATGATTTAAACGCACTGTCATGTATTTGTATAGTTTGCAGTGTTTTACGACTATTAAGAAACATTTATTTGAATCATTTGATGTTGAAACTAGTGAACGCATTTAAGTAGAACTTTGTATGTATCACGATTCCTTCATGCATAATGTGCAGGACGATATTATTTTATATACCGTAATTGTGGCTAGTTTAAGTTGCCTGAATTATAGGCCCAATGTCTTAGGTTACGATTCTTCTCGCTCTCGAGAAATAAATAATGAATGTTGTTGTGTTCAAGGTTAGAATGTTCTCATCCTACTGCAGGTGAAAGAAACACATCGTTATTTTCAGAGTTAAGGAGAAACCCGGAATGTCTTTGAAGATGGCTGGGATGCGAGAAGGGAGGATGCCTTGCGTATCTGGTCTGTCGGGAAGCCAAGGCCACTGGAAGAAGATATCATTAATTACATTTGTTTCATGAAATAAAAAGCTACTGCTTAGAGGTGCGATGGAAAATTTTAAGACGAATGACGCAGTGTGGGTTGAATCCCATCTTTTTGTATGATGCGCAGGGACAGAGAGTCCAGACTTCTGCTAGCTTTGGGAGAAGAAGGAGCATCTTAGAGCAAGCTCCATAGCCATAAGCTAAAATGACCCATTTGACGTGAGTACTTCTTAGGAATTCGACACGTGCTGACACCTTTGGGGAATGATAGAAGAGAGACAGGAAGGGCCCTCATCTAGAGCAGTGTAGGGAAAGATTTTGACTTCTTTCAATGAGTTGAGAACTGAATATCGCATCTATTCTGTGTTGAGTTGTGATTTTAGAATTTATAATCATTTGTTTTTTGGGCCGAATTACTTATATTCGTAAACTTGGCTCTGTATTGATTTTCCTGTACCTTTATTCTTTGCTATTGAGATGTATTTACATCCAATTGTTTTTGGCCTTATAATAAATATTCAAACTGCACTTTGGAGTTGGTGGTCTTTCCAGGCATGACAACTTTGCAGTTATTAATCTGAGTTATTTCCTTCCCTCAACCACTTTAGGTAAAATAAAAGATCGATCGCTTACGCTATATTTAGTAGGGAACATCAGGTGTGCAATTTAGCATAATCAAATGGTAGCAGAGGATGGTTTACCTTTAAGTGGTTTACCTCTAAGGTGAGGGGAGTAATAAGGAGTGGGGTTGGAAGGTTGAAGAGCCCTGAAGCAGAGTGGAAGACGGCGGAGAACGGAGACTGGCGGACGTTGATGGTGCGGCGGAAACAGTGGTGGCGTGAGTATGAAAGGAATTGTGGTGTTAGATTGCGGTGATGAGTAAGTGGGGGATGTCTTGCGGAGTTGGGATGTATGTTGAGTGAATGTGTTTTTTGGTTTACTGGTCCGGACACGTGCGGAGCAGGAAGTTTTGGTGAGCGGACTCAAGAGAAGTCCAAGATCCCGGGATAGTTTTGTATTGTAGTTGTCTGATTAAATGTGGGTGTTGTGAAGCGCTATCAACGATCCACTTGTGTTAGGGACCTTTGTGTGAATGAGGAGGAGGTCGCGGTAGAAAGCCTCAAGTACCGGGGTGGACTATGGCGATTGAGTGACCAACGCAGGTCGGGGGTCACAACGGCTGAATGTTCTTGTGAGAGTGTTCTATCGATCTTCAGTGTCAGACAATTACTTGTTGTATGTGACTGTAAGTTATTGTAATTGTGTAGGAACAGTTACTTGGTTTAATAACTTTTGGTTATACAGTTACTTGTGGTACGAATGTGTGTAAGCGAGTTTGCGGTGAAATTGTAAAGGCCGGTGAGCCGCTGCAAGGAGTGAGAAGTGACGTCAGGGTGCGCCGCGCTGTGATAGGTTGGTTGGTGTAACGCCGCGCTGGGATTGGTGGAAGTTTGTTTGCAGTGGAACAGCGTATTTTGGGCTTGCAATTGATCGATTTTACAATGAGATGCTGTAGGGTGTTGCGAGATTTGTGTAGAGGCGACACAGGGGTAGTGACTCGGGTAGGAGAAGAAGCTCCGCCAGAAGACACACCGGCACATTACATGGCAACGAATGTAGGACTTCATACGATAGTGTGGCCTCAGAATTGGCATAAACTTACAGAGAAAGAGGGTGAATTGGCTTTCCCTCATTATGGGTCTTTTCGTATGGAAGTACTGACCCAGTTGAGGGGGGTGATGAATGCACTAAAACCTCCCCCTAGACCCACACAATTTGAGCATTAGATGCATGGATGAGAGCTGCTCTAGCAAAAAGGAGAGAGACTTCACGAGTAAGAATGAGGAAAGCAATGAAGGCATATCAGGATGCTAGATGGGATGCCCAGTTGAAAAGATGGAGAGTAGACACCATAGAGGGAGAACGCTTGTACCCGTTTCGTACATTAAGAGAGGGGGCTGAAGGGAAAAAGACGACAGAGGAGGACAGTGATACAGATGACAGCTTCCTCGATAGATTGCTAGCGGACCGTCCTCTACCATGCGACTCTAGATCAGAGATAGAGAGGTTGCACCCATCAGAAGAGCTGGTAGGTGTGGGACAACCGGGTGCAGAGGAACAATCAGCAGGAGTAAGAGGCAACATTACAATGGTACGCATTCAGGGAGGGTCTGGAGGAAGGAGGTACTCCAACTCTGAGCCAGTACAACCTGCAGGAGACATGCAGTTACCAGATGCTTTATCAGTACCAGTCACAATAGGGCCGGTGGTTCCGATATATACTCCTAGAGAAAGAACCGATGACAGTCAACAGCAAAGGAGTGAAGGGGAAGAGACCATGTCTGGAGGGAGTCTTGCAATGAGTGGGACAGGTTTCAGTCGAATACCAGTGGAATCTAGTACTCCACTGCCAGCTACAGCTGATCCATCAAGAATGGATTGTGGGACGGAACGGGTACGGACAGGAGCTCTAGCGAATTCTAGGTCTGACCTTCGAATGTGGGTTCAACCAGTGAGAGAGTCAATGATGCCGAGGGAAGAGACAGACAAGAGACAAGAAGCGCCTAGAGTACTGTTTGGGCCACAGGTTGTTTGTGCAGGTGACCATTGGGGAAGTCAAAGCTGGGAAAGAGATAGACGCACAGTATCGGAGCAAGAAGAGGGTGCAGTTCCTAGGAGAACTCAAAGCTGTGACAGGGAAGATACAAAGAAAGAGGAAATACAGAAAGTGTTAAAAAGCGCAATAAAAGCGCCAATGCTGGATGTAGTACGTTTAAAGGCAGAACTAGATGAGGGGATTGAAGGTAACCTGCCCCTGATCAGAATTGATACATATGACTCGAGAGAACTATTGTTCGTAGCAAAGGACATGACAAGAAAGGCCAAACGAGCTTATGATGCATTGTTGCTTTTGGCCCAAAGGTATGAGGTTGATTTGTCAAAAACAAAGCTAACACAGGGTTCCTGTAGATTAAATTACACAGATAAGGATTTGGAAGAGAAGCGAACGATTGGATTAAAGGCACAAATTAGAGAACTAGTGATAGGGATACGGATATGGAGAGAACTAGACAAATGGAAAGAAAGATGGGCCAAAAAGAAAAGCTTTCAGACTGGAATAGGAAATACTCCGCCTCCGGGTGGAGGGCCTGGAGCTGCAGGAAATTTCCCCCTCAGGGAGGTACAGAATGGAGGGTATGTACATGGAGCAGGGGTGATTTAGCAGCATTTACGAATGATTTTCCTCGGCTGAGGGAAAAACCTGCTGAGTGGTACAAGCAAATAGATCGGTTTGTAAAAATTTCAAAAGTATTGTGGATTGATTTGAACACCTTGTTTGATATAGTAGTACCTGCGGATTTGTGGGCGGCATGTAAGATTGCCATTGAGTGGCCTACTGCAGAGCCACCTAGAGATTCAGTGACTCATGGTCCTTCACCTGATGTAATGAGAAAATACGAGCAAGTGATTACATGGTTGCAGTCGAAGGTAGCTCCTCAAACTGTTGATTGGTTGAAGATTGATTGTACCACTCAAGACTCCAAGTAATCAGTGCATGATTATTACGAAAGATTGTTGTTGGCTTTTAAGCAGCATAGTGGATTGGATACAATTGAACAGAAAGATATGGGACAGTTTGTCTTGAAGTTTGTGTTGGGACTGAAATCTGATATCAGTTTGATGATACAGCAACACTTGATATGTTGGCAGAATAAGTCGGTGGACGAGATTCTGCGTTATGCTAAATATTACAGTGATCAAGTGGAATCGGCACAGAAGAAATTGAAGGACAAGTTGATGTTGGTGCAGTTGAGAAATGCTGATACGACACAAGGGTTTGGAGGAGGTCAAGGCAGAGGAGGTGGAAGAGGTATGGGACAACAGATGGTGACCCAACCTGGTCAGGGTAGAGGAAGAGGAATGGATCCAGGTGCAAGTGACTGGGTGGCCCAACAGAAAAGGGTCACTGCCTGCCATTATTGTCACAAAATCGGGCATTGAAAGCGCGAGTGTAGATCGAATCCAGCAAATCAGATACAGATGGAAGGTGAGGGACAGCTGTCCGAGACTGTCAATACTGTGACAAGACCCAGGTCTATGTATGGAGGAGGATATGAGCCGCAAGTGCAAGTACCTCAACCTCCTAGGATACCCATGCAAAATCAGTTATACCATCAGATGCCTTATTTTGAGATACGAGATAGATTTGATCAAAATCAAGATTTACGAGAGTGTCAGAGGGGGGTGCCCGAGGAATGCACCTTAGATGCGATCTTAGAAGCAGATCAGAGTGGGCCGTTTGTGGATGCAGATGTGAATGGATATCCTGTTACCTTCTTATTAGACACTGGAGCTGCTCGCTCCACGGTGAGAACTGAAGTAGTCCCAAATTTAACTCTTTTGGGACGATCTATTCAAGTAGTGGGGGTGAGCAATCAGAAAATGACCAATCCATTGACAAACAAATTACCCATGAGAATAGGACCATTTCAGGATAAACACCAATTTGTAGTGTGTAATTCAAGTCCGGCCTGTCTTTTGGGACGAGACCTTCTGTGCAAGCTCAATTGTACTATATAGTGCACTCAGAGAGGAGTGGAATTGCAAAAGCATGATGACGATGCTGATTTTAAGATGGCTAACATGAGTCTGTGCAAAAACAACAGTTGATGGACAGAATGCAGAACAATGTCATACATTCACCCCAGTACAGGGATCTGGGCCTAAATCCATCGTTTTTTTGCTCACCATGCCATTCCAGTTTGAACCCAGCCATATGCAAATCAGTCTTGACCCTGTGCCTTATGGGAACAGTCCAGCCCGAACTGCCAAGCCAGGTCCTCCCTGGACTGGAAACAAGCATCCTAGGACCGGTTTCGGGTTTCACCCCTCTTCAGCCAGGATAGCTTGATTCCAGTGGCATGGAGAGCACGGGACCCACGTCTGGGCATACCCGTCCCACTCGGGGTGACAAATGCAAAAACAACAGTTGATGGACAGAATGCAGAACAATGTCATACATTCACCCCAGTACAGAGATCTGGGCCTAAATCCATCATTTTTTTGCTCACCATGGTGAAACCCTGAAACCGGTCCTAGGATGCTTGTTTCCGGTCCAGGGAGGACCTGGCTTGGCAGTTCGGGCTGGACTGTTCCCATGAGGCACAGGGTCAAGACTGATTTGCATATGGCCGGGTCCAAACTGGGGTGGCATGGTGAGCAAAAGAATGATGGATTTAACCCAGATCTCTTGACTGGGGGTGAATGTTTTGATTTGATCTGCATTCCGTCCATCAATTGTGTGTCTTTTGCTTTCTTGCCCTAAGTGCGCCAGGTATGCCCAGAAGTGGGTCCTGGGCTCACTGTGCCACTGGAATCAAGCTATCCTGGCTGAAGAGGGGTGAAACCCGAAACCGGTCCTAGGATGCTTGTTTCCGGTCCAGGGAGGACCTGGCTTGGCAGTTCGGGCTGTTCCCATGAGACACAGGGTCAAGACTGATTTGCATATGGCCGGGTCCAAACTGGGGTGGCATGGTGAGCAAAAGAATGATGGATTTAACCCAGATCTCTTGACTGGGGGTGAATGTTTTGATTTGTTCTGCATTCCGTCCATCAATTGTGTGTCTTTTGCTTTCTCGCCCTAAGTGCGCCAGGTATGCCCAGACGTGGGTCCTGGGCTCACTGTGCCACTGGAATCAAGCTATCCTGGCTGAAGAGGGGTGAAACCCCGAAACCGGTCCTAGGATGCTTGTTTCCGGTCCAGGGAGGACCTGGCTTGGCAGTTCGGGCTGTTCCCATGAGACACAGGGTCAAGACTGATTTGCATATGGCCGGGTCCAAACTGGGGTGGCATGGTGAGCAAAAGAATGATGGATTTAACCCAGATCTCTTGACTGGGGGTGAATGTTTTGATTTGTTCTGCATTCCGTCCATCAATTGTGTGTCTTTTGCTTTCTCGCCCTAAGTGCGCCAGGTATGCCCAGACGTGGGTCCTGGGCCCACTGTGCCACTGGAATCAAGCTATCCTGGCTGAAGAGGGCTGAAACCCCGAAACCGGTCCTAGGATGCTTGTTTCCGTTCCAGGGAGGACCTGGCTTGGCAGTTCGGGCTGGACTGTTCCCATGAGGCACAGGGTCAAGACTGATTTGCATATGGCAGGGTCCAAACTGGGGTGGCATGGTGAGCAAAAGAATGATGGATTTAACCCAGATCTCTTGACTGGGGGTGAATGTTTTGATTTGTTCTGCATTCCGTCCATCAATTGTGTGTCTTTTGCTTTCTCGCCCTAAGTGCGCCAGGTATGCCAAGATGTGGGTCCTGGGCTCACTGTGCCACTGGAATCAAGCTATCCTGGCTGAAGAGGGGTGAAACCCCGAAACCGGTCCTAGGATGCTTGTTTCCGGTCCAGGGAGGACCTGGCTTGGCAGTTCGGGCTGGACTGTTCCCATGAGGCACAAGGTCAAGACTGATTTGCATATGGCCGGGTCCAAACTGGGGTGGCATGGTGAGCAAAAGAATGATGGATTTAACCCAGATCTCTTGACTGGGGGTGAATGTTTTGATTTGTTCTGCATTCCGTCCATCAATTGTGTGTCTTTTGCTTTCTCGCCCTAAGTGTGCCAGGTATGCCCAGACGTGGGTCCTGGGCTCACTGTGCCACTGGAATCAAGCTATCCTGGCTGAAGAGGGTGAAACCCCAAAACCGGTCCTAGGATGCTTGTTTCCGGTCCAGGGAGGACCTGGCTTGGCAGTTCGGGCTGGACTGTTCCCATGAGGCACAGGGTCAAGACTGATTTGCATATGGCCGGGTCCAAACTGGGGTGGCATGGTGAGCAAAAGAATGATGGATTTAACCCAGATCTCTTGACTGGGGGTGAATGTTTTGATTTGTTCTGCATTCCGTCTGAGTCTGTGTGCAGAAATGTTTGTGGTGCTTACAATAGCAGAATTGCCACATGACTTGAGAGACTCAGTTGACCCGAAAGTGTGGGATTTTACAGGCGAGGATGTAGGCCTGATGAGAGGGGTTGAGCCAGTTAGGATACAGGTCAAACCCAATGCTGAATTCCCACGAATGCCCCAATATAAATTGACTCCAGAAACCTTGGCTGGAATAAGACCTGTGATTGAGACTATGATTGCCTAAGGTATTCTTAAGGAGATAAGGGAAGTCCCTGCAACTCACCTATCATGGGACTGCAGAAGCCAAGTGGCAAGTACAGAATAGTACAGGATCTGCGTCGAGTTAATGAAATTGTGGTCCCATGTTGTCCTGTGGTACCGAATCCAGCTGTTATTCTATTTCAGATACCATGCAAAGCAGAATGGTTTACAGTGATAGATTTGTGTCATGCATTTTTCTCCATACCATTGCATGAAGAAAGTCAGTTTTTATTTGCGTTTAGGATGGACGATCGTGTATTAACATGGGAGAGAATTCCTCAGGGGTATACAGAAAGCCCCTCCATTTTTAGTCAATGTCTGAAAAAGAATCTTGAAGGACTGGTGATGGCCCAAAACTCAGTCTTAGTGCAATATATAGATGACCTTTGGTCGCCTCAGAGACTGAGGATGCTTGCAGGATTGACACTGTGGCTCTGTTGAATCATTTATCAGAGAATGGACACAAGGTGTCTCCAAACAATTTGCAGTATTGTTTGTCTGAAGTGCAGTACCTAGGTCACCGGATTGAGAAAGGAAAACGAAGGGTGTCACCAGATTGCATAGAGACGATTCTGCAAATGGGAACTCCGAAAACACAAAAAGAAGTCCGCATGTTTTTGGGAATGGTCGGCTATTGTCGACAGTGGATCCCAAATTTTTCCTTGCAAGCAAAGCTTCTGTTGAAACTGACTCGAAAGGATGTTAGTGATCCGGTACCATGGGATGATGAATGCTTGAAAGCCTTCCGTGAGCTGAAGGAAAGTATCTGTCGTGCTCCAGCTCTCGGAATGCCAGATTATAACAAAGCGTTTTCGCTCTTTTGCTGTGAAAAGGAGGGATGTGCGTTAGCAGTCCTAGTGCAGACACATGGGGGTGCCCGTAGACCAGTAGCTTACTTCTCAGCTACATTAGATCCTGTAGCTTCTGCGTTGCCCGGATGTCTGAAATCCGTTGCTGCAACTGGTGTCAGCATTGAAAGCTGTGAAAGCATAGTGATGGGTTATCCGCTCATTGTTTATGTGCCCCATTCAGTAGAATTATTGATGACCCGAACAAAGACACAGTATCTGACTAACAACAGATTTACCAAGTATGAGCAGGTTATCTTGGCCGCTGAAAATGTTACCCTGAGACGTTGTACCACCCTGAACCCTGCTACATTGTTACCTGTTCCGGCAGAGGAAGGAGATGAGGATTGTGAAGAGCATGACTGCCTAGATGTTACTGACCTATCTACCAAACCCAGACCTGACATTGTCGATGAACCTTTGCCCCAATCTGATTTGATCCTTTTTGTTGATGGTTCGTGCTTAAGAGACAATGAAGGGTATTTGAGAGCAGCGTTTGCTGTGTGCACCATCATGGGAGTAGTGGAAGCTGCCTGTTTAAATAGAGTATTCTCTGCTCAGGTGGCCAAAATTGTCGCTTTGACACGTGCCTGTATCATTGCAGCTGATATTCGAGTGACTGTGTATACTGACAGTCAATACGGATTTGGTGTAGTTCATGACTTTGGGCAGTTATGGTCACAGAGGGGTTTCTAACGTCCTCAGGGTCACCTATACATAATGGCGAGTATGTGCGCCAACTATTGGAAGCTTTACAGAAACCTAAAGAGATAGCAGTTGTTAAATGTGCAGCTCATGGAAAGGGAGAAGATTTTGTCACTAAGGGCAACAATTATGCAGATGAAGTAGCACGATTTTGCGCTGAACATGCTTGTATTTTCAATGGAAAATATGTAGGCGAGAGCACAGAAGAGACCGAGCTCAGCATGATGTTAGCTATAGCCGATACTTGGGATTAGGTGAAGCGGTTGCAGGATGACGTCCCAGAAGAGGAAGCTGCTTCATGGGTCAGAGCAGGTTGCACTAAAAGAGACGATGGCATTTGGGTGTCCACAGATGAGAGAGCAGTCTTACCCAATTGCCTACTGAGCCCAATGGTAAGACAAATTCACGGAGCAGTTCATCTGGGAAGAGATGCTATGGTGCCAGTGTTTATGCAGACGTGGTTTAATCCACGCTTTCGTGTGTGGGCTGAAACGGTATGTCACAGGTGTGTCACTTGTCAACAAATGAATATTGGAAAGGGAACTGTGGTTGCATTGAGTCACATTGGCAGATCTGGAGGTCCCTTTAATAGGATACAATTAGATTTCATTGAGATGCCAAGGTGCAATAGGTTGAGATATGTTTTGGTGGTGGTGTGTATCTTTTCGCGTTGGGTGGAAGCATATCCAACTAGACGATGTGACAGTCTCACAGTAGCCAAATTGTTGTTGAGAGAGGTGATCCCGAGATACGGATTTCCGACAGCAGTGGAGACAGATAGAGGAACTCATTTCCACAGTGAAATCATGAAACTGTTGTGCTCTGCTTTAAACATTGATCAGAGGCTGCATTGTAGCCACAGGCCGGAGGCTTCAGGTCTTGTAGAGCAGGTCAATGGCACCATCAAGTCGAGAGTGGCAAAGGTGTGTTCGTCAACTTCATTGAAATGGCCAGATGCATTGCCCCTGGTGCTTATGAGTCTGCGTAGCACCCCTGATAGGAGAACAGGGCTGTCTCCCCACAAAATTTTGACTGGAAGAGCTATGCGTTTGCCTATGGTGCCAGCTACAGCATTGATAAACATCACTGATGGTCTAGTGTTAGATTATTGTAAGGGACTGGCTGATGTGGTTACTCCTGTATCCCACCAGGTTGAGGCTGCGACTGCATCCACCTCGAGAGACCTGCTGCATGACCTAAATCCAGGTGATTGGGTACTAGTTCGCAAGCACGTGAGGAAGAGTTGTCTTGATGCTCGCTGGCGAGGACCATATCAGGTGATATTGGTCACAAGTACCGCTGTAAAGTGTGGAGGATTGCCGAATTGGATCCACGCTTCCCACACTCGCCGAGTTCAAGCGCCTGCGGAGGAAGAGAGTCCCCTGGTTCCGAGGAGCATGTGTGGACCTAACACAGACAACGACGAAGGCACAGACCCAGCTGGAGGAGTTTCGGATGAAACGGAACAGCCGAGTGAGCACGAGAGACGAGAGTTGAGTGCTCCTGAACTGAGCCCAGATCCTGAAATAGATGACATTGCAGAAGTGAACTGTGCACCAGAACAAGGTGAGAGGTCTATTTCAGAAGGATCAGATCAAGAGGAAGAGAGGAGAACGGATGCCAGAGCAGAAAAGTGGCCAGCAAGAAAAGAAAGGCTGAACATAAGGCACGCATCCGAGAAAGATCTCGCTCCGATTCCTGAAACATCTGAATCAGATCAAAGTGACGCTGAAGAAAGACCGGATGGTCTGAGGCGTTCCAGAAGAGAAAGAATAGCGTCTCGAAGATACGCATCTCCTGAGTGGACGTACATGGCTGCAAATGCAGAGCCCAGCGAAGTCCGGGAGGTTGGGAGCTGGTACGGTGAGCTACGAAGGGGACACCCTCTCGATTGAAATACAGTTGCTGGTCCCAGGCGTAGAAGCATTTGGAAAGCTAACTCTGCAAGTTCCAAATCCTCCAAAGCTGAGTGGATTGCTTTTCCTGATCCTCAATCAGGTTATTTTCCCTTCATTTGGCCGACAGCTCACTGTGCAAGAATTAGGAGAAATTTGTGCGGAGATTTTGCAATTTGTCCTCGAAATACTTGGATCAAATATCATTAACGATGAAGCTTGAATTATAACCAAAGAACGCATTAGGCCTTAGAGAGAAGATAACTTAGACCCCAGTTTAAGAAGATTTAAAATTAGGGACTTTCTAGTAGATGATGGAGTGAGGAGTAGGGCTGACTACATCTCTTCATTAGGTTTAGTATCAATCGAATGAACTTGGACATTAATTGCATGAGAGGAGAGAAGTGAAAAAGACATTGTTCAAACAAAGAAAACAGAAAGAAACTGTGTTTTCCCTTTTGTGCTTCGAAACAATCAGTAGAAACCATGGTGTCCGAAAAATCAACACGCAAACAGAAGTGCATCATTGGCACCCTCATTGTGGTGGTGCTTATTGTTATAACTGCAGTGATTGTTACATCTCTAGTTGGATCTCAGGATGATGGACAGAATAGGGTACAGGCAACACTCACCACACCACTCTCTGAGATAGATGAGGATGCATTCGCAAAGGATCTAGAAATGATTAAGGAAACTAGCCGCAGGTTACATGTTGATTTGTCCAAGGGTGATTTTACTTTGAATGCGTATGCTCGATTACTGTATGAGTATGTGGATACCATGGACGCGAAGGATTGCTATGTGTGTATGCAATTACCAGCCTCAGTAGAAGAAGGCATTCGATATCATCATTTGCCTGTGACCTATGGCATTACATGTAGTGTGTTATTGAGCATGTTTTATAGCAAAGCACACTTCGAGTACTATTTCTTAAATTATGATGTGGTACTCTCCGAAGTCCCCGTACTTAAATACATGAATAAATATGATTATTATAAGGAAGTAGAGCGAATGTCAAAGTATTTCGTGCCTACCATCACTTTAGATACATCCTATGCCCATAGACACAATTTAACCTGTATGTTGACTGACATCGAAAAGAAATTTATAGATCGGATAGAAGATCGGCATAGACAGACTCTATTTAGAGCAGATCCAAAGCATGAGGTTACCCCATGGACTAAAGAAGAATTAGATCATAAAGCAAAGGGGAGTTTTGGACCCATAGCATTAGATTTCCAGCAGAAGGGGAAGTTGTGCATTAGACACCCGACCACATACTACGACAAGATATTTGTGGATGAGAGGGATTGTGAGCACCTCTTTTTAATCGAAGAATCAATTAGAAAGGCATTATTGGACAAAATAACAGTAGCGCCCAATGTGTATTTTGTGTGTGGAAAGAATGCCTATGTGAAGTTACCCAAAAACTGGTATGGCACGTGTTATTTGGCTGTGGTACTTCCCAAGATTTTTCATGTGAATGATTTATGGCCCTTAGAAAGAAAAAGACCTCAAAGAGGAAAACGTGGTGTGAGTGCAGGAGAAGTGATTGGAGACATATTTGGAGCTATGATACCGAGTATGGGTGTGATTCTGAATGATTTGAAAATCAGAAAGCTGGCAACACTAGTGGATAAGCTCTCGATAAATACAGCTCAGATTTTATTACTTGTAGATGGGGAGATGGTTTCCATAAGGGCTATGGTTTTGCAGAACCGTCTTGCCCTAGATGTGCTGCTAGCAAAAGCCGGGGGAGTCTGCAAATTGTTGAAAGTTCAACAGTGCTGCACTTATATTCCTGACAATAGTCGGGATATAAGGAAATACATTAACAATATTTCAGATATACACCAAGAGTTACGTGAGATGGCTGCTGAAGGACTCAGGGAGCAAGTGGGGAAAGGATTTGGCAAGATAGGTAGTTGGTTCGGAAGTTTTGGACAAGGAATAATGGGATATATCTTGAAGCCTATTATAATAGCTGTCATTTGTATAATTGTCCTACTAGGAGCCATCAAGGCTTACAAATGGCAAAGGGCACGACATCAGGAGACTGTCTCGAGAAAGCGAGAGCGCCAACTTGAACGACTGCAGGACAGTCATTACCAGCACCTTAAGGGGTTAGAACGATTCAGACAGGGACGGCAAGCTACAGCTTCTGTTTAGGTTGGTCTCTTCTACGAGAAGAAACTACAGGAAAAATAGAAAGTTGGTGTTATGACACTAGTCATAAGAGGGGGGAACTGATGGAGCGCTGATAGCACTCTATTTTGTATGAGTGCACTATACTCATGATTTAAACGCACTCTCATGTATGTGTATTATTTGCAGTGTTTTACGACTATTAAGAAACATTTATTTGAATCATTTGATGTTGAAACTAGTGAACGCATTTAAGTAGAACTTTGTATGTATCACGATTCCTTCATGCATAATGTGCAGGACGATATTATTTTATACACCGTAATTGTGGCTAGTTTAAGTTGCCTGAATTATAGGCCCAATGTCTTAGGTTACGATTCTTCTCGCTCTCGAGAAATAAATAATGAATGTTGTTGTGTTCAAGGTTAGAATGTTCTCATCCTACTGCAGGTGAAAGAAACACATCGTTATTTTCAGAGTTAAGGAGAAACCCGGAATGTCTTTGAAGATGGCTGGGAAGCGAGAAGGGAGTATGCCTTGCGTATCTGGTCTGTCGGGAAGCCAAGGCCACTGGAAGAAGATATCATTAATTAAATTTATTTCATGAAAGAAAAAGCTACTGCTTAGAGGTGCGATGGAAAATTTTAAGACGAATGACGCTGTGTGGGTTGAATCCCATCTTTTTGTATGATGCTCAGGGACAGAGAGTCCAGAATTCTGCTAGCTTTGGGAGAAGAAGGAGCATCTTAGAGCAAGCTCCATAGCCATAAGCTAAAACGACCCATTTGACGTGAGTACTTCTTAGGAAGTCGACACGTGCTGACACCTTTGGGGAATGATAGAAGAGAGACAGGAAGGGCCCTCATCTAGAGCAGTGTAGGGAAAGATTTTGACTTCTTTCAATGAGTCGAGAACTGAATATCGCATCTATTCTGTGTTGCGTTGTGATTTTAGAATTTATAATCATTTGTCTTTTGGGCCGAATTACTTATATTCGTAAACTTGGCTCTGTATTGATTTTCCTGTACCTTTATTCTTTGCTAATGAGATGTATTTACATCCAATTGTTTTTGGCCTTATAATAAATATTCAAACTGCACTTTGGAGTTGGTGGTCTTTCCAGGCATGACAACTTTGCTGTTATTAATCTGAGTTGTTTCCTTCCCTCAACCACTTTAGGTAAAATAAAAGATCGATCGCTTACGCTATATTTAGTAGGAAACATCAGGTGTGCAATTTAGCGTAATCACTAGTACTAACCACAAAACGCCCGCCTCCAGGCTAAAAGCCTTTCAGGTTCAATGAGGTCTGGAGTGGTAACCAGGCTGCAACCGCATGAAACTGCAGGGTGGGTTTATATGGCATCCATGTAAAGAACTAGATTTGTTGTTTCACTAAGGTGAAGACCTAATTCACAAGGTATGTGAGCTGTGGGGCCAACTAGAAAATCATATCCGTCACACAGGATGGAGATGATGGTACATGGAGGGCAACAGAGGGGGTGTCTCTTGGCACGCTTGATTAGGTCTGAGACTTCAATACAGCTGATCTTGGTGGTCAAGGAGCGGCAGGGGTGTGTTGTGCACACTCAGCAGGCAATCAATGAAGCCTTTGCGGCTCATCTGAGTGAGGTACATGCTGCGCCGCAGTGCAATGCAGCGGTCTACTTCTCCTGGAGTACCTGGCAGAGCTGCCGGAACTCTTCTTGGAGGACCGTGAACTACTAGGGTCTCCACTGTCCAGGCAGGAATTGCTTGGAGCAGAGGACACTTTAAAAACTACTAAGGCGCCCGGGGGGAGATGGGCTCCCGGCAGAATTTTATAAACTCTTTCCTGCGACCCTGGTTGATAAACTACTGCCGGTATATGCTGAAGTGCTGGAAAGAGGTTTGCCCCCAGGCTCCATGAGAGAGGCCCTTATCATTTTAATACCGAAACCCAAGAGAGACCCCAAGAGGCGTGCTCCTATCGGCCGCTCTCCGTGTTCAGTGTACAAGCCAGATTTGGAGTCTAAATAACTGCCCTGGAGGAAAATATTGCCATGAGATGTACCCTGTCTTGATATTTGAAATCACAATAAAGCCATTTTTTAAAAAGCTGAAGGCCTGATGAGCAAATGATGTGGGGATTCTGGTGCTCAAGCCATTTAGTCAACCCAGCTAGCAGCAACCAATTATCTGAAGAGTATAGTACAGTTATGAAGTTGCAGCATCTACCACAAAATGCCAAAAGAGCAGGCCTGGAAGAATCACTTCCCTTCTGATATGGTTCATGCATCTTGCTAACAGAGAATGTGGCACAGCAAATAATTCTGCATTTGGGCAGTTAGTCCACAATAGACTCCTAGGGGTAGATTTTCAAACATTTTGTACTGAGTTAGCATCCCAAAATGACGCTAAGTAGCACAAAATGTTTTTTACTAATTTGCTTTCCAGCACAAAGCTTGTTTTGCGCTGGAAAGTACTCCTACAAGTAATGCAAAGCAGCGTAGAGCATTGCTTTGCGCTGCTTAGCCCCAAGTGGGCATTACATAGGTGTTACCTGGGTGTTCCCATGCAACCACCCATGCCTTTTGACCTAAAACCCTATCTACAAACAATTGTAAACAGGGTTTAGAAACAAAAGTTAACGCCATCTGAAAGGAGGCATTAAGAGGAGAAATGTTTTAATTTCTCCTTTCTTTTCCTACTTTACATGCATGCTGCACTGTGCAGCACACATACAAAGTGGGAAAAGTGTTTGAACTTGTCTAGGCATAGTATTTTGTACAGGAAGGGTATCCTTCCTTTACAAAACATATGCTAGACTCAGACACGGACCTTAGCACTATGGCGCTACGGTCTGTGCCTGACGCACGGCTGCTGAAATCAGCTCCGGCACTAGGCAGCAGGGAGGAGAGAGCCATATCTCTGTAGATATGGTGCTCTCCTGCTCCCGCCAACGTCACGCACCACAGCACAGCATTTTTGGCTGTTGCGTGACTTCTATGAAAATCTGCCCCCTAGAGTCTGCACATCAATTCCAGAAGTGTTTTTGTGATCTTTCTTTCCACACAATGAAAATATAAATGTAGTTAGAGCTTTACACCAAACGGGTAGTCCTTGAGTCCAGGACTAAATGAGTTTCTCCTGGCAATCTGAGAACAGAGTGGTTAATTTGTGCTACTGGGTGAGGGTGGCCCAGCAGACACTTATTTTAGGACAGCGTGGCTATTTTGAACCATCCCACAATTGTGGTTGAAAAGCCCCTGGAACAATTACTTGTGCTATCACAGGTGGCTGTCCTTCCAGGCCCATAAATCTGCCCAAGCCAGTCATTGAAATTAAATGAAATGAAACAAGGATTTATAAAGGGAGCTAATGGCCATAGGCATCTTGGTGCTAAAAGCTGCAATGACTGAGAAAACAAAAACACAGACTCTTAAGTTTAAAAAAGCCAGGTTTTAAGGGCTTTCCAGAAATGCATGTATCCGTCTTGGTTTTAATATGCAAAGGAAGACGATTCCACAGTTTCACAGTAGTAAAAGTGAAACGTCTGCTGCCCCAAGTTGCACAATTTACTCTGTGAACCACCACATTTCTGGCAGATGAAGACTGAAGCTTTCCACTGGGAATTTACCACTGAAATCTGGATCTGGATGCAGTGTCTTGTGAGTTAGCAATGATGGGACCCTTTCAGCTCCCGATGAACTCAGTAGAGCTATGACATAGGTGTTAGAGTGGAATGTAATGAAGGCTGATTTAGAATGTTGAGTTTGCAGTTACTAGCAGAAGAATAAAGATGTGTAATACTAAGCTCCATGTGTGGAGTAGTAATTTGCGGGTACCTAGGCTAGGGAAGACGTTACAAATGGTGAAGATGATGGGATAAGTAACCCAAAGATCGACAGTGCTCTCCCAGAGAGTATGCCATGATCCAAGCAAACTGCTCGTGCGCACCATGTGTGCGATCATCTAAGTGCGGAATCAATGCTTAATGAATGTGGAGTCAAAGCATGACTCCAGCTGCTGTGAAGCAGTTGAAGACAACAAAAGCATTGCAGAATCTACGCATCGTTGGCCGAGAACCTGCTGGTCAGGCCATACATAAAGGTACTTCTCTGCTACTCAAGATAAAGTCATACATTATACGGAGTGTCTACGCTGAAGGCGAATACAACCAGGTTCATAAGCAGTCATTGATAATTGGAAACTGCAAAATAACACTACAAATAGAATCACTGCAAAGCAGAGACCAACTAGACGTTAGAAAGTGCAAATTGACATTTAGAAAAGAAGAAATAATTGACTTAGCAAGCCCATGACTTAGAGTCATCGTACTGCTGCATGCAGTGAAGTGGCTCAAGGAGACATTCCAAAGGTTGTGCCTACCAATCCGTCAACACCGAAAGTGGCCAGCAACCAAAACTGCTGAGAGGGGCTCATAAAAATTTCACAGGTCTTCAAACAATAACGAGCCAAGACCAACTCTCGGAATAGTGACATTTTTCAGACGGCAGTGAAGCAAGTCATGTTTCCAGCTCTCACTGAAGATGATCCTGAGGCCCGCACTTTGCAAGGCCTCAGGGATGAGTTGCCTATACCAAGTCACTGTGAGCCATCATCGGTGTCAATAAGTTCCACACTGGTCTAAAATGTTGCCGCCTTTCTGAAACGACCACCACCATTCGCTACACCAAAATGCAAAATGCTGGTGATAGATGGATTGTGTGGACTGAGACATTTGAATATTTCATTGATGCACTTGAAGAGACTGATAAAAAGTTTTTCAAATACCTCAAACACCTTGCTGGTGATGGTGTAAAAGAAGTCATAAGGAAAATGTCATGAACTGATGAAGAAGTCACATAAATCAGATTAAAGAAACTTAGAATCCCAAATTCAATCCAGTGCCTAATGTAGATTACAAAAGATTAACCCTGGGCAAAGCACTACGCTATGCTCGCGTAGTTTGCGAAGTTTGCGCTACTTCGCACAACGCGAATTGCACGTAGCACAGTGCAAACATGCGTAGCGTAGCGTAGCATAGTGCAGCGGTCATTTTTTGCTTGCTCGCGGTCCTCAACGTCAAGTTGGCGACCGCGAGCAAGCAAAATGACATCGCGGCAAGAATTTTTCCTTGAACGCGATCAGCAACATCAAGTTGCCGATCGCGAGCGTGGAAAATAAACCTCCCGGCGAGATTCTCAACGCGGGGAGGTCAGGTTTCTCATTGCGAGTGGTCGCGTATGCTCGCGACCGCTCGCGATGAGAAACTACCAGTCCGGGTTGAGAAAGCTGCTGCTCGAGTAAAAATCTACTCGAGCGGCAGTAAAAGACAGCTCGCACTGTGCAAGATGCCGTTTTCAATGATTGCACAGTGCGGACAAGCATCCGGCACTGTGCAATCATTGCGAACAGTGCACTACGCAGTTCGCGTAGTGCTACGCGTAGCTCGCGTAGTGCGAACTGCACTTTGCGTAGCTTCGCGTAGCGCTACTTCACGAACTACGCCCAGGCTTACAAAAGATACATTTCCAGTCAAGAATGACAGAAAGTTGGTGAAACCATCGGTGAATTTGTGGAGAGACTCGACACACTCATCAAACACTGTAAGTTCAATGAATTTAATGGTAAAGAAGCGATACATCTTAGAGTTATTGATGGATGCTTGTCAGATTTATTCAGATGACAAATGCTTAGAGAGACTCAGATTCTCAAAGGTGTCATGGAAAGCAGCACAGCAGCCAACAATGCTGTGCTGTGTTGCATGACATGGAGGGAGCAGGAGAGCACCATATCGACAGAGATATGGCTCTCTCCTCCCCTCTCTGTAGCGCCGGCGCTGATTTCTGCTGTCCTGCACCAGGCACACATCTTAGCGCCATAGTGCTAGCGTGCATACCTGAGTCTGCCATAGGTTTTATACAAGAAGGGTACCCTTCCTGTACAAAATACTATGGCTAGACAAGTGAAAAACTTTTTTCTACTCTGTATGTGGGCCAGACAGTGCAGCACACATGCAAAGTCAGAAAGTAAGGAGAAATGAAAACATTTCTCCTTTTAACGCCTGCTTTTTAGCTGAGCTAATTTCTGGCACTAAACCCTGTCTACTAATGTTAGTAGATAGGGTTTAGCATCAAAAAGCATGGGTGGTTGCATGGGAATTCCCATATGCCACCCACTTAATGCCCCCTTCAATCAATCAATCAATCACGGCATTTATAGAGCGCGCTACTCACCCGGGAGGGTCTCAAGGCGCTGGGGGAGGGGGTAAGTTACTGCTCGAACAGCCAGGTCTTGAGCTGCTTCCTGAAGGCGAGATGGTCCTGGGTTCGCCGAAGGTGAGTGGGGAGGGAGTTCCAGGTCTTGGCCGCCAGGTAGGAGAAGGATCTTCCTCCGGCGGTGGTTCTGCGGATGCGTGGTACGGTGGCGAGGGCGTGGCTGGTTGATCGTAGCTGGCGTGTGGGCGTGTAGAAGGACATGCGGTCGTTGAGGTACTTTGGGCCCAGGTCGTGGAGGGCCTTGTGTGCGTGGGTGAGGAGTCTGAACGTGATTCTCTTGCTGACGGGGAGCCAGTGCAGGTCTTTCAGGTGTACGGTGATGTGGCTGTGTCGGGGGATGTCCAGGATGAGTCGTGCGGAGGCGTTCTGGATGCGCTGGAGTCTCTTTTGAAGTTTGGCTGTGGTTCCGGCGTAGAGGGTGTTCCCATAGTCCAGTCGGCTGGTGACGAGTGCCTGGGTGACGGTCTTCCTGGTTTCAGTGGGGATCCATCTGAAGATCTTGCGGAGCATGCGCAGGGTGTTGAAGCATGAAGATGAGACGGCGTTGACTTGTTTGGTCATCGATAGGGAGGAGTCCAGGATGAAGCCCAGGTTGCGTGCGTGGTCCGTTGGCTTGGGTGCGGTGCCCAGGGCCGGGGGCCACCAGGAGTCGTCCCAGGCGGAGGGTGATGAGCCCAGGATGAGGACTTCCGTCTTGTCTGAGTTCAGTTTAAGGCGGCTGTTCCTCATCCAGTCGGCGACGTCTCTCATCCCGTCGTGCAGGTTGGCTCTGGCGGTGGTGGGGTCGTTGGTGAGGGAGAGGATCAGCTGGGTGTCGTCGGCGTAGGAGATGATGTTGAGGTTGTGTCGGCGTGCGATGGCTGCGAGGGGGCTCATGTAGACGTTGAAGAGGGTCGGGCTGAGTGAGGATCCTTGTGGAACGCCGCAGATGACTTCGGTGGCTTCGGATCTGAACGGGGAGAGGCGGACTCTCTGGGTTCTTCCGGCGAGGAACGAGATGATCCATTCCAGTGCTTTCTCTCGGATTCCGATGTTGCTGAGGCGCTTCACTAGGGTGCGGTGGCAGACGGTGTCGAACGCCGCGGGAGAGGTCCAGGAGGATGAGGGCAGCTGTTTCCCCGTTGTCGGTTAGGGTTCTGATGTCGTCGGTGGCTGCGATAAGGGCGGTCTCGGTGCTGTGGTTGGCCCGAAACCCGGACTGCGAGGGGTCGAGGATCCATTCGTCTCGAGGAAGGCGGCAAGCTGTCTGTTGACGGTCTTCTCGATGACTTTGGCCGGAAACGGAAGGAGCGAGATGGGGCGGTAGTTCTTGAGGTCGGTGGGGTCCGCCGTTGGTTTCTTCAGGAGGGCGGTAAGCTCGGCGTGCTTCCAGCTCTCCGGGAAGGTGGCGGTGTGGAAGGAGGAGTTGATGATGTCCCGGAGATGGGGTGCGATGGTGGCGTCGGCTTTGTTGAAGACGTGGTGTGGGCAGGGGTCGGTTGGTGATCCGGAGTGGATGGAGTTCATCGTGCGGGTGGTGTCTTCGGTGTTGATCGGGGTCCAGTTGCAGAGGGTGGTGGTGGCGGGCATTGGTTTGGCGGTAGGGTGCGTTGTTTGATGCGTCGAAGCTGTTGTGTATGTCGGTGATCTTGCGGTGGAAGAACGCGGAGAGTGAGTTGCAGAGGTCTTGCGAGGGGGTGATGTCGTTGTTTCCGGCGCTGGGGTTGGAGAACTCTTTGACGATGCTGAAAAGTTCCTTGCTGTCATGGGCGTTGTTGTCCAGTCGTTCTTTGAGTGCCGACTTCTTGGTGGCACGGATCAGCTGGTGGTGTTTGCGGGTGGCGTGCTTGAGGGCGGTCCTGTTGTCTGTGGTCTGGTCGAGTCGCCAGGTTTTCTCGAGAGTGCGGCAGTTCTTCTTGGATTCCTTGAGTTCGTTGGTGAACCAAGGGGTTTTCTTGCTTCCGGGTCTGCTGGGAGGGTTTTTAGTGGTGCGAGGTCGTCGGCGCAGGCGGTCAGCCACTTGGCGAGGTTGCTGGCTGCTTCGTTTGGGTCCGTTGTGTCGGTGGGTGTGTTCTGGCTGAGGGAGGCGGTGAGCTGCTCGGCGGTGATCTTGCTCCAGCTCCGGTGGGGAGCCTGTTGCGGGTGGTGGTGGGTCGCAGTCTTTCTGAAGCTGAAGTGGACGCAGCTGTGGTCGGTCCAGTGGAGTCCGGTGGCGTGGCTGAAGGAGATGTGCTTGCTGGACGCAAAGTAATGCAAAGCAGCGTTTCACACTGCTTTACATTACTTTTGGGTACTTGCCAGCGTAAAACAAGTTTTGCACTGGAAAGTGAATCAGGAAAAAAACATTTTGTGCTGGTTAGCGTCACTTTTGTGATGCTAACTCATCGCAAAATGTTTGATAATCTTAGTGTGGAGTGAGTGTTAATGGCTGCCAGAGCTCAAGAGCATGCCGATAGACCAGCTGCTGATATGGAGGACAGAGGTGCCCAAAATGAATCAGTCATGAGTGTGAAAAGTAGGGCAAAGCCAAAGACTGAAGGACACAAGGTGATGTCTACACATAAAAAGAAGTTGTGTTGTGTTTTTATTTCCACACAAAGGTATTAGAAATGGGGGTCTCTAGTTGGCAATGGTTTGCACCTTTGTCCAAGTAGGGATCCTTCTTCCTAGTCAGGGTAAGGGGGTACACTCCTAAAATAACCCCTGCTCGCCCCCTTGGTAGCTTGGCACAAGCAGACAGGCTTATCTCAGAGGCAGTGTGTAAAGCATTTGGGCACACATACAGTAATACAGTGAAAACACTACAAATGGCACCACAGGGTTTAGAAAAACAAGTAATCTTTATCTAAACCAAACAAGACCAAAACGACAAAAATCCACAATACAGTAATCAAAATATGACTTTTAAAAGGTGGAAACAGTTCTGTCCATAGCAAACTATAGATGCAACACTTTCAACACAAAGGGCCTGATTCACAGAACTAACTTACGTGAAATACGTAAAGTTAGTAATTTTCGGTATTCACAGAATACACTTACCAATACTAACTTTATGTCCGCTCCCAGGCCGGAGATTCCGGCCCTGTGGCGGAATTTCCGCCTCTGGGCCGGAATCTCCGGCTCCAGGCCGGAATACCCTCATTTAGGCCATTTATGCTCAAACGGCCTAAATGAGGGTATTCCGGCCCGGAGGCGGAGATTCCGGCCCAGAGGCGGAAATTCCGCCACAGGGCCGGAATCTCCGGCCCGGGAGCGGACATAAAGTTAGTATTGTTAAGTGTATTTTGTGAATACCGAAAATTACTAACTTTACGTATTTCACGTAAGTCAGTTCTGTGAATCAGGCCCAAAGTACCTTGGATGCGTGAAAATCATAAACAGAAACAGCCGCAGGGAAGGTGATGCGTCGGATCTTTACGCGCAGGGAAGGTGATGTACTCCAGGGTAGGTGATGCGTCAGTTCCTTACTGCCACGCAGGTGCGGTGATGTGTTGGTTCCTTACTGAAGGGGAGGTGATGCGTTGGTTTCTTACTGTGTGGGGAGGTGATGCATCAGTTTCTTACTGCGGCCCCAGCATTGATGTAGACTTGGCCCCCCCGGTGCGTTGCCTGAGGATTGGGGATGCGTTGGTTCTCAATGTGGCAGCGGCAACGGCACTGCGTTGATTTCTTCAGCCGCGGTCACACAATGCGTTGGTTCTTGCAGCCGCACAGCAGGGCCTGCGTCAGAATCGGTGCGGTGATCTCGGCCTTCGTAGATCAATGCACTCGATGCGGGGTGCAGCGATATCTTCAGCCGCGGGCAGGCGCTGCATCAGTTTCTTCGGTTATGCGTCGGAAACAGGTGCAGATGCGTTGCGCTTCTCTTCGTTGCATTACTTTTCCAGCTCCCAATAACAGGAACAGCCTCCAGAGGTCCAGAACAGCAACAGGCACCTCTTGGAAGGTCAGAACTCTCAGCAAGGTAGTTCAGGGGAGCTGGGGGTGAAGTCTTTGTGTCCCTGAGACTTCAGAACAGGAGGCAAGCTTTACTTCAAGCCCTTGGAGATCTTCCTCAAGCAGGGGACACAGCACACAGCAAAGTCTGTGTCCTTTCCTTGGCAGAAATAGCCACTGCAGGCCAACGCCAGACAGCACACAGCAAAGGGGCAGTACCTCTCCTCAGTTTCTCCAGCTCTTCTCCTTGGCATAGTTTCCTCTTGAATCCCAGAAGTAATCTAAAAGTCTGGGGTCTGGGCCTCACTTTTTATAGCACACAATTCTTTGTTCTCTGGTGGCAGAGAAGCTCTTTGCCCAGCCAAAACCAACTCTGTCCTCTCTGGTGCAGCTTCCTAGCAGGAGGTGGAGACAGCATTGTCCAAGGCAGACCAGGCCCATTCAGGTGTGAAAGAAATCTCCTCCCCCTACTCTGAATGTAGCCCTGGTCTATTCAGGCCTGACTCACCCTGGAAAGGCAGGACACACCTCACCCCCCCAAGTGGCTGTCTGAACAGAATGCACATCCCCGGCCCCTGTCACTCCAAAGCCAGACAGTCAATACACAAACCTAGCAGAGGCACACAGGATGGCTAAGCAAGAAAATACCTACTTTCTAAAAGTGGTATTTTCAAACACAGAATGTAAAAATCATCCTCACTAAAAGATGCATCTTTACATTCTGAGTTTAGGCATACTAAACTTTATCTTCCCATCTTGTCCCAATGGGAAGTTATATTTATAAGATGTTATAAATAAACTCCCATTCTATCCTATGGGACAGATAGCCTTTCAATAGTGAAAAACAAAACTTGCAGTATTTCACTCTTAGGACATGCCACACACATCAGGACATGTCCTACCTTTCACATACACTGCATCCTGCCCACAGGGGTCTCTTGGGCCTACCTTAGGGGTGACTCACATGTAGAAAAGGGAAGGTTAGGGCCTGGCATGTGGGTGCACTTGCCAGGTTGACATGACAGTACCAGACTGCGCACAGACACTGCAGTGGCAGGTCTGAGTTACATTTACAGGCTGCCTATGTGGGTGGCACAATCAGTGCTGCAGGCTCACTAGCTGCATTTGATTTACAGGCCCTGAGCACACACAGTGCACTGTACTAGGGACTGACTAGTAAATCAAATATGCCAATCATGGAATCACCAATCCATAACAACAATATACAGAGGGAGCACTTGCACTTTGGCACTGAAGAGCAGTGGCAAAGTACCCAAAGCATCTAGACCAGCAAAAACGAAGTCCAACACACAGCAAAATAACACGAGGCAAAGGCAAAAATACATAGGAAACCCACGCCAATGATGCCAGGTCTAACAAAAGGTAAATGTCCTACCATTGCCAAATATGTAAAGGCTGCAGGAGTGAGAACCATTTTGTGATGGTCTGCAGAGCAAAGAAAAATGGAAGTGCATCACGGCGTGAAGACAAAATGGCTTCTAGGAACGTTCCAGAAGCAACGTTTGATGCACACTCACATGGCCAAGCCGCAACATCAGTTAAGACAAATCCACACTGAACAAAGTCGATTGTCATTTAATTCATAGTCATGTGCTTCTTCTAGATCAGTATCAAGTGAAAGTGAAGAAGATGGCCATGCCAGGTTGATGTTTACCTCTAAAACGTGTGCGCATGTTGGACTGGCCCTTGTGAAGAAAAATGTCAGTCAAAGAAAAGTCAACATGCTAAAGCACCAAAGTCCTTCAGTCATTGTCCAAAGATTACACTGATAATAAATGGTTGTTCAATAACTTTCATCATTGACAGCGGTGCTTAGATAAACATTATGCCTGAGAAGAAATATAATGAATTGTGTCCATTACCGCGACTGATGCCATTGAAAACCAAAGTGTATACAAGGGCTGCATCGATGCCCTTATAAAAGTCAAGGTTAATTTGCAGCGATGATGAAACACAAGAAACTGAAGGTGCAAGCACCCATCCATGTGCTTCAAGGTACAGCGTCAACTGCCTGTCTACTCAGTTTCAGCACAACTGCTGATATGGGGCTCATTTCTGTAAACTACAGCATGAATGCTTACCATGAAATAGTAAGTCGATTACCTTCATTGTTTCATGATTTAGGAAAGCTTAAGACTACGAAAGTAAAGCTGCATAATAACGAGGACATCCGTCCTGTTGCTCAAAGACAAATTGCTTTTCATTTACAAGATGCCTTTGAAAAAGAGATTCAATCGTTACTTAAGCATGATATAATTGAGCGATCTACGTGTCTCACACCATGGGTTTCTCTCATAGTGGTAGTGCCCAAAGAGGACAATGAAGGAGCTGTACGCATGTGTGTTGACATGCATTAGGCAAACAAGGCAATTGAATGAAAACTACATTCAGGTCCATACATTGTTGACATGATAACACAATTAAATGGTGCAAACGTCTTCTCTCACCTTGATTTAAATAAAGATTATCATCAGTTGGAACTTGAAGAAAATTGCAGGTATATTACAACCTTTTCTACACATGTTCTGTTTCAATATAAAAGACTACATTTTGGTGTGTCATCGGCTGCAGAAATTTTTCAAGACATCATTCGACATATCATACAGCCTATCATGAATGCCTTAAATTATAGCGATGATGTATTCATTTTTGGAGCTAAGCAAAAAGAGTACGATAAGGCTCTCACACAAGTATGTCGTTTACTTGCAGATGCAGGTTTGACTTTGAATGCCAATAAATGTGAGTTTCACAAGACAAAGTTAAAATTCTTTGGCCATATCTCTTCTGATGGGGGCATGACACCCGATCCTGCTAAAGTACAAGCGCTGTCAGATGCTGATCCCCCACAAGTTGTTTCCATGGTGCGTTCATTTCTTGGCATGGCCAGCTACTGTTCCAGATGTACACTTGACTTTGCCTCCATTGAGAGAGCTGACAAAAAAGAATGCTTCATGTTATTGGTCACATGAATGTGAGCAAAGTTTAAAGAAAATCAAACAAGGCATTGAGAATGCTACTGAAATGGCATATTTCAAATGAAAGCTTCATAAAGAGGTTGTTGTCTACGCTAGCCTAGTCGGGTTAGGCACCATTCTTGCACAGCACAGAGGACACCCAAATACTCTAAGGCATATTCAAGTAGGAGTTTATCCCAAACAGAGCGTGCTTATTCACAATCTAAGAAAGAAAGTTTAGCTGTGGTGTGGGCTTGTGAAGATTTCTATCTATTCCTGTACAAAAAGCCTTTTACGCTGGTATTGATCATCAAGCTTTACTAACTATGTTTGGCAACCCAAAGGCCAAGATGCCTCCTTGCATTGAATGATGGAGGCTACGTTTACAAGACTACAATTATAACACTTTGCATTGTCCAGGGAAGGACCACAACCCTGCTGACTACCTTTCCAGAGTGCCTATCCAAGGTCATGGTACCCCATCCAAAACAGCTGATGCCTATATCAATTTCATTGTAAAATCAGACACACCAGCTGCTATTTCGTTAGCCCAAATTATCACGGCCAAGAGCCAATCATAGTGACATGTTCAAGTTGAAAGATATAATTACACATCAGTCAGGGAACTGACACCCTCGACCTCTCATCAGTGATGGTGAATATCAAAAATACAAAAATGTCAAAGATGAACTGTCCATACCTCAGGAAAGAGTTATATTGCGATGGTTGAGAATCCTGATTCTTGAGACTCTGAGGCAGAAGATGATTGAAGTGGCCCACAAAGGACATCGAGGAATTGTTGCCGCATAATGAGCTCTCCGAGACCGAGTCTGGTTTCTGTATCTTGATGAGCAGATTAAGAAGGAACTAAAGGCCTGTAATCTGTGCAACTGCCTTCCTACTAAAGTTGTTCAACACACCTTAACCATGTCAGAACTCCCGAAGAGTAGCCATTGACTTTTTCAGTCCACTTGACAATGAACATCATCTGATGGTGATTGTGGACGCATACTCACAATTTCCCTCAATTGAGGATCTTTCATCTACTACTCAAGACTGAGTAATTGAGATTCTAGATGTCATCTTTGCGACATAGGGTGTTCCAGCCATGTTGAAATCTGACAACGGCTCACCATTTAATGGTCATGAGTTTAAAGACTTCTTCGAGCATCTGAGAATAAAGCTTCAGAAGAGAATACCTCTTTGGCCACAGACTAGTTGAGCATTTTATGGGTATGCTAAAGAAAGCAGTACAGCATGATACTCTTGAAAAACATGTGATTTAAAGAGAGTGTTAAATTCTACCTTGAGAACTTATTGTTTGACACCTCACTTGACCACAGGTGAAAGTATTGCGACATTGATGTTTGGGAGAGCAATGATAACCAAGATACATCAGTGGACCAGTCAGAGAGAGAAAAATGAGAATGCCACTCATGAGAAGGACTTGGTCCAGAAACAAAAGATGATAGTGTCTGCTGAGAAAAGCTGACATCCGAAGAATAATGTTTTTTTAAGATTGAGTGTTTGCACACCAGATACCGAAAAGGAAATCTGATGCTCCATTTGATGCAGAACCTTTTCAAGTAGTGTCTACAAAGGGACACATGGTGACTGCCCAGTGCCCTGGGAAGTCATCATCATCATAAATACTTTATTTCAGCATATTTACCATAAACTTTTTCACATCTTAAATATACAAACATTAATAGCGGCCCAATCGTTATAACAAAGTAACTTATGACATAATTAAAACTCCGCAGTTAAAAATAGACAGTTAGAATTCTGTATAAATTCATTTTGATGCATGATCTAGGAACTAGTAGAAAAACTAACCAGCGAAGAGTGATTTGTAATACATGCAATTTCAGGAAATTATCAAAAGAAGGTGTTTTCTTATATTAAAACTTAGCATTTGATTTCCCTCCCCATACACTTGGTTTGTACTACAGCTGGAGTACCAGCTTGGATCCGAGGACAAAGAACTCATAGGTCAGGACTGTGCCAGAGCTCGGATACTCACGTAATATGCTAGGCATTTACATTTTTTAAATAAAAACATGAGTGCAATTAGCCTACTCTGACCCGTTGAACTCTTTGCCTAATGCCCCACATGTGGGCAAGACATTTGGCAACCGCACAGGCAAACAACGGTCTTGCATCGGATTTTAGAATTTGCATGGCTTCTAAATGATTACAAGTTCTCAGTTGTTTGCAAATGGGACTTAGCCAATTAGCCCTGGGAAGAGCATATGATGGACAGGCAAACGTGACATGTGCCACAGATTCCACCGGAGCTTTACAGGCCGGGCACCGCCGAGAATTCGGTGTATCACAGTGCCATCTTCCCAATAGGTCATTCAAAGAAAGGGTGCCAAACCTGAACTGTATATATAATTTCCTATCCTTTGTTGTCTGTATTATTCCAAAATAATACTCCTGGGATCTGACCCGTTTGTGGGCCATAGATTCTAGTGTAAGCTTTCTCCAGGACATACTACTTAGCTCTACTTGGGCTACCCAATCCCAGTATCGAGTTTTTACTAAGCATTTTTGGAGGAGCATAGATGGATCGATGCTATCCCAAGATACCTGGAGGCCATTGTCAGCTAGGAGCCTCTCTACATTACCTAGCCAATTGATTTTGTTTGATTTGTCCAGCCGAGTAACTTTTGCCATGGCATTGGCATACAAAGACAATTCGAGAATGGCCCTAATTCTAATCCAAAATAATAGTGGATGAAGCTTTGCTATATCAACAATGGATCTCTTACCTATGTCCAGCTTTAGGGGGTGGAATGAGGTGCTCTTGGGCAGCAACACCAAACTCCTTAAGAATTTATGCTCTGATTTGGTCAGTTCCTCCATTCTTTCGAATCCACAAAATTCAGACCCGTACATTGCTGAGCTGACTGCTTTATGATCGTAAACCTGTAGAGCAGCTGTAACAGGTTTGCTGGAGGAAGTGCAATGTTTGTTCCCCAGGGCCCCTACTATCTGTGTGTGCTTTAGGGTCATCTTGGCCACATGAGGTTTCCATTACATTTTCTCAGAGAATGTTATGCCTAAATAATCAAACGTGCTAACCTTCTCGAGCAATGTCCCTCCCAGGATTGGCCTTCCCTTATAAGTGTTGTGAGGATTAAATGCCATGTATTTAGTTTCTTGTGTGTTTATTTCTAGGCCTGAATGTTACAAAAGTCTTTAAAGTGATTTAAGAGTGACTGAAGCCCCCCCAGAGCAGAGTTACTACTTTCTCCCCTCGTAGGGTAAGAGCGTCGGTTGGTTTCTGAGATAGAAAATTAACTAAGCCTGGGAAGTCTATTACCAGAGAACCCTTTTGGCTCCTGAGGGACTCTTTAGAACTTTGACATAGGTGTTAGAGTAGAATTCAATGAAGGCTGATTTAGAATGTTGAGTTCGCAGTTACACGCAGAAGAATAAAGGCATGTAATACTAAGCTTCGTGTGTGGTGTAGTCATTTGCAGGTACTCAGGCTGGGGAAGACGCCAAACTGACATACTCTGCTCCAGAATTGTGTAAGGTTTTATGTTCTGTGCATAAAGTCTTAAAAAAAGTAAACATTTTTCACAGGAAGACAATGAAGTTTAGGTAAATCTTGGTAAACATACTGAAATTTAGGTACACTAAGGAGCAAGTGGGTCACTGCATTTTAGAGAATTTGGAGTTTTTTCAGTACTTGTTGTTGCAGGCTCACATACAAGACATTGCAATAGTTAATTTGTGTTAAAAACCAAGGCATCTATCACTATTTTCAGTAAGTGGGGTGGAATGCAGTGAAAAATGTTCTTAAGCATTCTTAAAATATAGAAGCAGGAAGAGGTAACCTGTTTAATTTGATCTGAGAAGGTAAGCTTATCATCAAAGCACGCTCCGATACCTTGCCTTTCTAGTAGGAGACAGGAGAGTGCCCAAATCCTGCGGCCACAGTGAAGGTGTCCAGAAGGAGATGTTATTACCGACAATAGGACCTCTGTTTTTTCAATTCAATTTTAAGCAATTGTTTTTCATACACCTTCCAATTTCCACCATACAATTGTGGAACTTATTTACTACCTTCTGCTCATTTCTAGAGATAGAGACAATGATCTGGGCATCTTCTGCACATGGTACAAGTGAAAATCTAAAAGAGAAAATAACCTTAGTAAAGTGAGGCTGAGGGAAGATCCCTGCAAAACCCCACAAGGAAGGGAAAAGTTCTTAGAAACATAATTATTCTCAGTAACAGATTGATTGAGAGAAAAGAACTTAGCAACACCAGAGCAATTACTTTGTTCCCCAATGTCTCCAGATGGCCAATCAACACCAAGTGTTTGATGGTATCGAATGTCTCTCATATATCTAACAGAGAAAGTGCCACCTTACCCCCACCGTCCACTTTTGGTCTGATCTTGTCAGTCGCAACAACTAGTGCAGACTTGGTACTATGTCTAACTCAAAAGCCAAACTGAGATGTATCCAACATATCATTTTTACCTAAAAAAGCAGCGAGTTCTGCATATATATCCTTCTGATGTGCTTTAGCAGGCAAGGGCAGTAGAAAAATAGGATGGTAGGGTGGTTTTTTAATTAACAGCAGCACAGAAGCCCTTTTCCAAGGTTTAGTGAATTGCCCTGTCCTGATAATACTAATAAACAACTCCATAAGGTGTGTGGCAATGATATCAAGTGTGAGTTGCAAAATTCTAGGGGGACAGGGATCAGAAGGGGCTCCGGATTTAATAGAGCAAATCATATTTTTCATCTGATTAGATGTAAGAGAAGTAAATGCCATTAACACATCTTTCACTTTGGAAGGAGGATCTGGTTTAGATGGTGACATAGTATCAATTATGAGTGGTGGCAGGAGATAGCTCATGATAATTGAAGAATGTTGGCTAGTCTACCACAAAAGGTTGATTCATGACACACAGGCAATGCTATTTACATCGCAGCTGAGGTGGAGGCCATGCATTCATCAACATGGAAGTGTCACACTGCTCACAGAGTGACTCATAGATTAGCTGTTTTATAGGTACGGCACACTCAGCCTGTCTTTCACCTCAGCAAATCTCCTATTAGTTTCCAGCTTTCTGGGGTGGCTCAGCTGGGGTGGGGAGCGACCATATGCAGCAAATGTTTGACTCCTCCTTCACATCCATGGAGAAGAAACGTACGAGCACCAGGAGAACAGGGAAGCTGGGACCACCCCCTGACGAAGAGCCAGACTGACCCGAAATGCATTAGGGATAGTTTGCAGTCATCACTACACGGGATTGATGTTTAAAGTTCATATTGAACATATAAAATGATTACTGAATCAAGAATGATTAAGAAGATGAATTATTTGTGTGATTAACTACATTTACGGTGTTAAACAATTAAAATGTGCAGCAGCGCCATGCTGCACCATTTCCTTGTGAATATACCCCCTGCGTAGAACAACTAAACTGTCAGACTGGTGCAAGGATGTAAGAAGCATCTGGAAGAAAATATAAATTCTGCAGTATATATCTGCAAGGAAATGGCGCTGTACAGCGCTGCGGCAAATTTTGCAGGGCCGAGCTGCATCATTTAAAAATTGCAGGGATGCACTGTTTTCACAAGAATACGGTGCACCCCTGTGTTTTTCCTTGTGCTGGTGCTAAACGTAGCTGCCTAGCGCCAACACAGACATCCTTGCACCATAGTGCAAGGGTGCCTGCGTTGCAGGGGTGATTTCTTGCACCACAGCACTCTTGCACCATAGTGAAAGGGTGCCTGCATTGCAGGGAACCATCCCTGCAACACAGGCACCCTTTCACTATGGTGTAAGGGTGTCTGTGTTGCAGGAAATGATTGTTAAACATAAACAATCTTCAAAGGCGATTTGCTCTTTTTACATAGAAAAAGCAAAAAGAAGGAGAAATAAAAGTATTTCTCCTCATTGCCCTAATCTAACACCTGCTTTTGCATGGCATTAGTTTTTGGCGCTGCCTCAGATTTACACATCCTTGTAAACCTGGGGCAGCATCAAAAAGCAATGGGTGTTGCAGTGGAATGCCCACAGCAACACCCATTGCACGCCTCTTTTACACAGAAAACTGCGTGAAAGGGTACCATATTTACAAAGTGGCATTAAGCCACGCAAAGTGGCTTAATGCCGCTTTATCTCTGCCATACCAAATATCACTGCAAGAGTGTGTTCTATATAAGATTTAGTAAATGGTGAACATTTTCCTTTAGCCAAGAGGCCCTAGTATTGTGTCTATGTCTTCCACCTTAGAGTCTATTGCTAAAGGAAGTTTCTTCCAGCTCAGTGACCAAGGTGAGTGCCTTACTCTTACAGCTTAGAGTCCAAGGTGAGTGTCAGTCTATTCAACCTCAGAAGTAATTGTGAGTGTCTGTATCTTTGAGCTTAGAAACTATGGTGAGTGTATGCCTCTTACAGCGAAAAGCCATTGGTGAGAATCTGTCAGTTTCAGGACTGACTCCATGCCATGTCACGTGCCAGTTTCTTCAATCCGAGACCCTGCTTCTTCCTGACTTTTGTAAATAGTAGGAGCTAGTGTCCTCCAAATAAGAACCCCTTGTAAAAAGTCTATTGGTTTCAGCCTAGAGCCCTCCAAGAATTCTTTTAATTTCCCACTCTACTCTCAGATTTAAACCCTTTCTCTTCAAACTCAGGCCTCTTGGTGATTCTCTGACTCATACATTCAGGAGCCAATTAGAACATCTCTCTTGCAGCCTTTTATAAATGTTTGGGGCCTCTTTCTTCCAGCCTGCCAAGGGCCAGACACTGAGGTCGGTCATAGGCTTATTATTTTCTTTGCATGAAGTGAAGTCTGATCCCTTCTGTAGACAGGTTGCCTCTTCGCAATATCATTATACGTGAAGAAGACAAGTATCAAGTACAATGGGTCACACTTAGATGAAAAAGACCTAGAACAAAAACCTGTAGGTAAGGACATAGTGCTCAAGGTAGATTGCAGCTGAAATAGTGGAACTGAAGAACACCAGAGATCAAACTTAAGAGCAAGTTCTTTGAAAAGCGGAATTCGAATTGGGGATGTGTCAAGGCTTGTTTGCAAATGGCTGGGTCCAAACGGAGAGGGCACGGTGGGCAAAAGAACTATGGGTTGGAATGCTACCCCGAACGATTGCCAGTGGTTTGACTTATTGCAAGAATTTCTCCCATCATCTTTGTCTATTTGATCACCATTAATGACCATTTTGATAGTGTTGTGAAATGTACAGTTGATGTCAAGCAGAACATATAGAATGGCCAAGTTTGAGTCAATGAAAGTCCAATGACAGCCAGAATAACCTTCTATATCACAGCACTTAATCACTAGCAACAGGGATATGACATGTCTGGTAAGCTTTTCAACCTAAATTAGTCCTTCTCTGGGCAATAAAATTGCATTTCTATTCATTCTCTTTACTGCAGGTTAACACGTGATAATGTTTCTTCTTAATAAAAACATAGGTCCTGCGTGTGTCTTCTGCAGGACTTTGTATGCCAGATAAATATTTTGTTGCACATGTCAGGTAGCACATAAGTTGCAGGTTACAAAGGGTGCAAAAAGAATAGTAAAGAGACTGCAGCAACTACATTGAATGAGAGAAGAGGGGACAAGCAGTTGCAACCATGGAGCAGCATCCTGACTGCTTCTCACTGTGCTCAGAGTACAGGGAGAGAAAGTAGGCAGACTGACTAGCAAAAAGTGCCGGTACTGGAATTAGGAATATAGTGCAGAGGTACTTGGTCAGCTGGGAGTTGGTATTCATACACTAACTTCCATGTCAGGGTTATGGTAACATAATGGCAATGTAGTGAGGGTGTCTGTTGTTGACACAGTAATGTGGTCTCTTGATGGGAATATAGCACGTTACAACGCGTGCTTTTACTACGCTGTAGGTAACAACGCGGTCGTTACAACTACCGCATTGTTACAACGCGATGGCATTACTAAGCAAATTATTACATCGACTTGCAGTAAATGGCGCCGTAACATTAGGAATGTATAATTTACTATTCCAACTCCAGCCTACGCAACAGTAGGGAAGGTGTTGGAATCGCAAATTATACTATTCCTTATGTTAGAGCGCCATCTACTGCAAGTTGATGTAATGACTTGCGTAGTAATGACATCGTGTTGTAAAGGCATCGCGGTCTAATGACCGCGATGTAAAGGTTGTTTCCCCTTGATGGAGACAAGAGGATGTGACACACAGTCTAGCTTGGCTTAGACTCCAGTTATCCTCCTTCTGACACATCACTTAATTCCTCTTAAACACCCTCCTCTCTAATTTTGTTTTTGCTACCCAACCACTTAGTTCAATGGATATCTCTGTTTACTTATATCACCCTCTCACCATTTTCAGAGCTTTCCAGTTTTAGCACTGATCTTGAACAGCAGGCTAAGTGGCAACTGTAACGTCTACTATTATGCTGCCAAAGAAGTTTTTAAGAAAACGTCCTCATTTACTGATTTCTTAAACATGCAATGCAATTTTTTTCTGGGCCTAAATTGACACTTGATAATAGATTGTGCGACAAGAGCTTGAAGTTACAGAGCTAGTAATTTGAGTAGAAATGTATTGCTGTTGGGCCCTTCCACATTGGCAGCAGTCTCTAATGAATTTACGTTTGCCTATGGGCCTCATTTAGAGTTTGGACAAAACTAAAATCCCTCCGGTTTCTGGATGAACCTCTGAGTACCGAGTGAAATCAACTCACTCAATTTCCTCGGGGGCGTGGCTAGCCGAGCTGCGAAATGGCCGCTGCGTAGGCGAGCTCCGCCGGCCGAGACAAAATCTTGCATATATCCGCTAATTCGGTGAAAACTCACTGTGCCACATATATCGAGGACGTGTAGCAGGGTGTGCGGCGCCTATCGATCCCGGCTGCAGAGTTGCCCGTGCCCATGCGGCAAGGTTGGGAGTCTGGAGCTGTGGTTGCCCGGGGTGTCTCGCGGATGATCTCTGTGCGAGGCCGGCTGGAGCGAAAATCGAGGTCGCGGCACCGATGCTGCGGCGGGCCAAGATTGCGATCCCGCAGTGGTAGACACGATTGCCTGACCCGAGAGGGGGAGGACTGCCCGACTGCATGCGGAGGTGAGGAGATCCCGAAGGGCCAGCGTTTCCCAAGCTATCCCCCGGTCAGTGGTTGAGCCCGAAGCGCCGTGTCTGTGGCGGGCCGCGCCGGCTTCCACACCGGCTGCCGCCTCAGTGCGCTCCCCCACTGAGTGGTGTACCGCCCAGGGGGTACTGCCGGTGAGAGTTGTTTCCTAGAATTTAGAGCAGAGGCACCAGGGCGAGGCCCGACACGGCTGGCTGACTAGCGAGAGGTGGAGCTGGTGCAGTGATCCCACGGGACCGGAGACATGCAGTGGTGACCTGCCCAGGTAGGCATACACAGAGCAGGAGCCGAGTGCAGACCTGGAGGTGCGCCACGATCGCTACTGTTCTGGTGGGGAGTACGGAACGCACTGCCTGCGAGTGCACACTGGGGATTCGTGATTGGCCAGTGCTGCGTGCTGGGTCCCAAGCTGGGCCGGGAAACACAAGCTGAGGCCCTGCTGGCTGTGTTTTGGTGATTGCGGGAGGCCACGCTATTGGGGCCGGCGTGTGTGGCTCAAGCTCCATTGTTCAAATTTGCTGTACCCAGAAGAGAGGTGCTGACTGGTGCGCAGATTCCCCGTGGGCCACTCACCGTCGCAAGGAGTGGTGCGGGGTCCTCTTGGGGTGGACTTACTGACTGTCATCGGTCTGCAGTGTAGTCTCCCATTGGTTGTGCGTTGTACGCCTGTGCTGCGGCCCGGAGGAGCCCTATTGCGAGGGCAGGGACTCGAGCGATACACGGACGGTGTCACCCCCTGCTGGACCCACGCCGGACTTGTTGACCATACGAGCTGCCCCACACCACTGGCTAAGAAATGGGAAAACCAGACGCAAAACAAGCGAAGCTGTCCTTTGACCAAAGGAGGAGCACACGGCAAACAGAGCATGATTCGGAGGCGGGGGCGGAGCGGCAACCGGACCACCAGATGGAAGATCAAGGGGAGGATTTACGTACCTTAATGCTCGAAATGAGGTCTAGCCTGCGCAACATTGATACCAAACTTGACACTTTGACATCCCAGCTGGATGCCGTTAAAACGCAGGTGGGGACGCACGAAACCCGGCTGGATGTGCTGGAAAATCGAGCGTCGGACTTTCACGAATTCCAGGTGGAGACGAAAGAACAACTCCTCCAGATGGACAAAATACTCGGAATCATTAGAGCCAAAAACGAAGATTTGGAGGCCCGGTCACGCCGTAATAACCTCCGAATTACGGGAATACCAGAGACAACGGCCATTAACAAGATGGAGACGTATGTGGCGGACATGCTCCATGAACTGTTTGACCCCAACCTCTCTTCGGTCTTCGCTGTGGAAAGGGCGCACCGCGCTCTGGGTCAGAGGCCACCGGTGGGCGCTCCCCCCAGGCCCATCTTGGCTAAGGTCCTGAACTACCAAGACCGAGATGCTGTCCTACGCCTGGCCTGTGGTAAGGGGACGATAACTTATGGGGGAAACAACATCTCATTTTAGCCAGACTTTACCCCGGCTGTGCAGGCGGCGAGACGGGAGTTTCTGCAGGCTAAGCGTCTCCTGCTGCAGGCCCAGATCCCATATGCCCTACTCTATCCTGCCCGGCTTAAGGTCACATACGATGGTACCGCACATTTCTTCACAGACGCCAAATCCGCCCTCAAGTTCGCCAAGCATGTCGGAGGGAAGACTTCTAAAAGGCCACCCAAAGAGTCCACTGCTGAACACGGCGGGCTGAGTGACAATGATTGAACATAACCAAATGTCTGCTGTACTCTTGGGTGAAGTCGTGGCGAACTCTAAAGTCATGGCCTGTATTCTACTTATTGGTTATGGAAGGTTGGAGAGTACATGTGTAAACGCTTTGACTGGGCGCTAACAAATGGTGTGTGGTGGTGGGAATGCGGGGATTGAGAATAACGTGATCACGAGGGGACCTTGGGGAGGCTCACGGGGCTACATCACACTCGATGTGGTGGAATCCTGCGGGGTGGCTACAGGCCCCCGATGCGTCCTTCAGGGAGTTGAGGATTGGCTAGTAACAGTTGCGAGTGGATCGGTGGGTCTCACCGACATTTGTTTCTCGGCCACCCTGAGTAATCAGGGGAGTATGCCGGTGGTACTACGCCCCCTTGGGAGAGCTCCCACTAGTTCTTGTACGTTTTTGAAATGTTTGGGTTGGGAATTCTGCAACCTGATTGGGGGTTGGAGTGGGTGGGGGTGGGGGGTGGTATTGTTCTGTTGACTGCCAGATTCATGCCTTTTAATCTTTACGACATATGCAATGTGAAATTGTATTTGCTAATATGTTATGCTCCTCCTGCCTTGTTGTATTGTGACGATCTGCACTTCAAATGCCTGCTTTAAATGTCCTTACCTGGAATATTCGCGGGTTAAATGATGGCAGGAAGACCAGGTTAGTGCATTCCTACTTGGTTAGGCACAATATTGATATCTGCATGCTGCAGGAGACACATCTCCATGTTCCCCTCTCAACTCGATTGAAACATAGCAGGTGGGGCTCTGTCTACTCCTCCATTTATTCAAACTATTCCAGAGGCGTGGCTGTGCTGATACGGAAGGGGCTCGACTGGAAGGCTGGCGAAACATTCCTAGACCCTGAGGGTCGGTATGTTTTAGTTCAGGGTGTCTTAGTGGGTATCCCTTTGGTGCTGGTAGCGGTGTATGGCCCCAATACGGACTCCCTGAGTTTTTCAAAGGGTGTGGGCTAGAGTGAAAGCGACTGCTTGTGATACTATCATTTGGGGGGCGATTTCAATGCCATTCTGGATGATGAACTCGACAGGAAGGGGGTATCCAGGGTTCTGCACCCACTAGCTGGAGGGGCACTGCGGGCTATATTGGCTGATGGTGATTTAGTTGACATTTGGAGGCAATTACACCCAACTGCTAAGGAGGGCACATGTATCTCCGAATATCATAAGGCGTGGTCACGTTTAGACTATTGGATGGTTTCTCGAGATGTGGTTACATGGACACGGGACGTCCTGCACCTACCTCGATCTCTATCAGATCATGCACCATGCCTCCTGCACTTGGAGTTGCCAAACTCCATCCCGCGGATGTACACCTGGAGGCTGCCGCAGGATGCACTCTTAGATGAAGCCTTTAAGGAAGAAATTAGGGGAGACATCAATGATTACTTTTCCCTCAATGTAGGGTCAGTGAACTCTGAGGTTACACTATGGGAAGCTTTTAAAACTGTGGTGCGGGGGAACTGCATAGCCCGACAGGTAGGGGTGTTGAAGGCCATTCGGGGAACTTTGGCTTCGCTTGAGAGGCAGCTCAGGACATTGGAGACTCAATTCTATTCCTCTGGTGACCCTAACATTTTGGCGTCGATGAAGGAGAAACTGCTTGAATTTGAAGAAGAAGCTAGCAAGGAAGTGCGATTCTTGGGAAAACATGCACAGGCTAGGAGGTATGGGGAGGGGACAGGCCCGGGAAAACATTGGCGGCAATGCTCCGAGCCCCACAGTCTACAGCCTTTGTTACTGAACTAAAAACTGCCACCATGTCCGTAATTAGAGGTCAGAGCGCGATCCTTGATGAGTTCTCGGGTTTCTACCAAAGACTATATGAAACTACACAATGCGCCGCTCCCGTAGACCTGGTGCCCTTTCTGGACTCCTTGGAGTTGCTTTGGCTGAGTAAGGGCCACAGGGACTACCTTGACTCCCCCTTTACAGTGGAGGACATAGCTAAGGTTATTAAGGGTTTACCGCTGAACAAATCTCCTGGATCAGACGGTCTAACAACCGCTTTTTATAAAACGTATGTAGAGGAACTCGCGCCCCAATTACATGAAGTATTTGTGGAGTCCCTTGAATCTGGTATTCTTCCGCTTTCCATGCGCGAGGCGATAATAATTACCCTTTTAAAACCTGGGAAACCTGAGGACGAGATGGACTCCTATAGGCCACTCTCCCTTATTAACGTGGATGTTAAGATTTTGGCGAAACTCATTGCCAATAGGCTGCAGCCATTACTTCCGCTGGTCGCCCGTCCGGATCAATCCGGGTTTATCCCTGGGCGGTCGACCTCACAAAATCTCAGAACCTTGTTTTCAGTATTGCACTATCTGCACCCTGAGGTGCAAGCGGCCGCAGTCTTCTTAGACGCCACGAAGGCGTTTGATACGCTGGAGTGGCAATATCTCTTTGCCATCCTAGGACGTATGGGTTTCAGCCCACTTTTTATAAATCTAGTGCGGCTACTCTACACGAAGCCGTTGGCACGAGTAAGGGTGAATGGTCTCCTCTCAGAGCCCTTTCCCATTTCGCGAGGAACGAGACAGGGGTGTCCATTGTCCCCACTGCACTTCGCGATTGCGATGGAGCCCCTTGCGGCACGTATTAGGCAACACCATACGGCTAGGGGAATTGGTTTTACTACCCGTAGTCTTCTTATTTCATTATACGCGGACGATGTCACCCTATACGTTTCCGATCCTGCGTCCAATTTGAACCCGATATTGAGGGAATTTATAAAATTTGGTGGCCTTTCGGGCATCTCGATCAACTGGGCTAAGTCCGTCATTTTCCCCTTGACGAACAATACTATACAGACGCCATCTGAGTTCCCTACCCAATGGGCAACGGAGCCAGTCAAGTATCTTGGCATATGGATAAGTAGAGATATGCAGGAGTTGTGGAGTATGAACTATGGACGCGCCGTGACTTGGCTGGAAGGGAAAATTACCGCATGGGCCGGGCTCCCCCTTTCTTTGGCCGGCCGGATCGCATTGATTAAGATGGTGGTCTTGCCTAAATTTATTTATTTATTTGTTAATGTTCCCCTTGTCCTTACGCGAGAATTTTTTAAGAGCCTCCGATCCTTGCTTATTTCTTTGGTGTGGGCGGGTGGGCAAGCTAGGGTCTCCTGGGAGCTTCTGACGCTTCCTCTGCGACAGGGGGGTCTCGGTGCTCCGGACATGCCCTTATATGCTTGGAGTGCGCAAGCCCAATTCTTACACTATTGGATACACCCCACTCTCTTTCAGCCCCATGTAGCTGTGGAGGCAGACGTGGCAGCGCCTCTTCCTCTAAAAGTCGCACTATATGGAACATACAAGCGCCCTAGGGAGGACGTGAATACGGTGGAGACCCTGCGATGGGCCTGGCATGCGCTGCGGAGGAGGGCTGGCGCGACAATTTTATATGCCCCTACAATACCCATAGTTCGCAATCCACAGTTGTTTCCTTGGGGTGCTGGTATCGGCGAGGATCTGGCGCGGAAAATGGAATTAGCAACCCTTGGGGACCTCTATCCGGAGGGGTCGTTTCGACCCCCTCCGACGGCAGAGGACAACCACCCAGCGACATTCGCCGAATCATTTGCATATCATAAACTTAAGTGGACATGCCGGTCGATACATGACTCGTTCCCGGATGCGCCGCCAGCCCTGAGCGCTTTAGAAAATATTCTTACAGTGGCCTCCCCATGTCGCCTTATTACTAGAATATACACTCATATGCAGACGACGGCGCCCATCTTGCAACCCCGAGCCCTCGGGGCGTGGAATGAGGAGCTCCGGATCCCAATGACGGAAGACCAGTGGCTATATTGTTGTAGCCAACTTACGGCCTCTCCCCCAATTATAAGCTACGTTTAATTCACTTTAAATTCTTACATAGATACTACAGGACGCCCACTGGTCTGCATCGCATTGGCTTAAAAGATGACGACAGTTGTTGGAGATGTGGCTTTGCGCCTGCAGGGTTTTTACATGTTTCGTGGGATTGTCCGAGGCTGGGGCCATACTGGATTAGTGTCTTCAATATAATACACCAAATTACTGGATGGGAGGCGGAGCCTGACCCTCTATTAGGATTGCTTGGGTATGTGAGGGACTCACCTGTGAAGGTCATGAAACTACACGCACTGCTACTCCTATTTGCTAAAAGACGGGTCGCCATCCATTGGGGAAGCAAGAGGGTGCCATCTAAAGTTGATTGGATAAGGGATGTGACATTTGGACATTCGCAATTGACTACGTTCTGGGAGCTGATGCCTTCAGCGTCACGCCCAAAGGATATTTGGGAACCATTTATAGCCTGGGCCCGGGGGCATCAGGAGCAAATGGAGACAGAGTAGCTGTGTGGAAGGTCGGGTTGGGATATGAAACAATGCATGGGGGGTGGCGGCACAGGTGGAGATGATTGTAGTCCTACTTTACAGGGAGAGGTGGGCTTTCTGGGCGAGGTATGACCTGCAAGGAAATATTGTTGTACTCTTCGGATAACTCCTTTATACTGGTTTATGCCTAAGGTGCCATTGGAACTCGGAGGAGGAGCCAAGTTGTATACGAATGCAAATGTACTTCACATGATGGTAATATGCCACGTTGTTAAGCTGTCGAACAGGCATGATCTGGCTGTTGGTTTGCACCAAAAGTGTGCTTTGTTTGTTGTTATGGTATAAAATGCTAATAAAAAAAAAAAACTCACTCAATTTCCTCCACCATTTGGATAGTATTGTGAAGCTATTTCAATCGAAGAAATCTTAACCCTATTTAGATTTTCCTTAAGAGATTGGAGGATTTTCAGTTCCTTCCAAACTCTAAGGGGCATATTTACGTTCCCTGGCGCATCCCTGCATATCAGCAGGGATGCGCCAGGGAAAATGCGTCACACAAGTTTACCCTTGCGCCACGTCCGATGCGCCGCATTTACAATGCGGCGCATCGTGGCGCAAGGATAAGCAGATGCGTGACGCATCTGCCGGCGGAAGGTTGGCGCAGTGCTGAAGTTGTGTCGCAAGCGCGACGCAACTCCAGCACTGTTCCAACCTTCCCTATCCCTAACATGGTGCGTCAATCCTTACGCCTGCTTGAAGCAGGCGTAAGGATTTGACGCACCAGTGTCGGAAAAGTGACTGCGTGAAATCTTGTAGATTTCACTACGTCACTTTGCCGAGGCGTTCCTGCGCCAGAACGCCCCCCCCTGCGCCGGTACACCCACATGAAACCTGATGCAGGTTTCTTGTGGCGCAGGGGTTTACTACGTGACGCATCTCCCTAGATGCGTCACGTTGTAAATATAGCGCAACGCGGCGCATGGTTTGCTTCGCCGCTGCGTCACATGCATGACGCAACGGCGGCGCAAAAGTGGCGCAAGGGGCTTGTAAATATGCCCCTAAGTGGGATTATACATATTTTGAAGAACAACGGGGCATATTTACGTTCCCTGGCGCATCCCTGCAAATCACCAAGGATGTGCCAGGGAAGATGCGTCACGCAAGTTTGCCCTTGCGCCACCGTGCCGCATTTACAATGCGGCGCGCCGTGGCGCACGGATGGGCAGATGCGTGACGCATCCCCCTACGGAAAGGCGGCGCATTGCTGGAGTCGCGTCGCAAGCGCAACGCGGCTCCAGCAAGGCTCGGGGTGCCCTATGCCTAACATGCTGCGTCAATCCTTACGCCTGCTTCAAGCAGGCGCAGGGTTTTGACGCAGCATGGGCGTAAAAGTGACTCAGTGAAATCTTGTAGATTTCACTGCGTCACGTTTACGAGGCGTACCTGCGAGGGAACGCCCACCCTGCGCCGGAACGCCCACATGACACCTGACGCAGGTTTCATGTGGCGCAGGGGTTTACAACGTGACGCATCTCCCTAGATGCGTCACGTTGTAAATATTGCGCAACGTGGCGCATGTTTTGCGTCGCCGCTGCGTCACATAAGTGACGCAACAGCGGCGCAAAAGTGGCGCAAGGGGCTTGTAAATCTGCCCAACATGTTTAGTGGTTCAAGGTACAGTCCAAGGAAGAAACTCTGGTAAAGAAACCAGAATGAGGTACTTTGGTAGGGGATGGACCCTGCAAACTTTCTTTGGTTGGAAGTATGAGTCTTATAAAAATTTCTCACTAGCTGTAAGCTAAGACTAGAGTAGTAAACTAATTCTCCCAAACAGCCTCATTAGTTAGCTCTCCATATGCAAAACATTATTATTTCTGCAGTGCAGTCTATAGTGGAAGAAAAAGTGAAAGGCATATAATTTCTGGGTGAATTTAGTTATTAGCCTAAGAAAAAGTATTCTCCTCTTCCTTCCCCAATTTCTGAATCCTGTGTTTCCTGAGATATATATTCTCTGACAAACATTGGCACAAATAATATTGCTAAACACATACAGACACTTTTCAGTGCAGACGTATGATAAACAGGGTATGTTCAAGGCATTAGAAAAGATAACGCAAGATCTAATGGCCCGAGGGAGAACATCTCAAAAGACAGAATGAAAATAATATGTGCTGATCCACGTGAGTGTGGATTTTACACAAAAATCACCTGTAGGGTCAAAACATTTTGCCTCCTGTTGGACTTGGTCCTCTCTGCAGGGTCCCTGCCAAACCTTTTGCCTTCACCCCTCCTATTTTTGCTGAATACGTTTTTGTTTACCGTAGGGCTCTGTGCAATTTACCACTGCTAACCAGTAATAAAGAGCTTGTGCTCTCTCCATAAAACATGGTAAAATTGGCTTACGCCTGATTGGCATATTTAATTTACTTACCAGTCCCTTGTAGCGTGGTTTGCCATACCCAGGGCGTGTAAATTAAATGCTACTATTGGGACTGCAGAACATATTGTGCCATCCACTTAAGTAGCCTCTTAAAGCATGTCCCAGGTCTGCCATTGCAGCCTGATGGCAGTTTTAAACTGCCAATTCGACTTGTCAGTATAACCCCCTAGTCAAGCCATTAACTCTCCTTTTATTTCATATAAGTCACACTTAAAGCAGGGGGCGTGGCTTTGGGAACCACAATGGCAGACATGTTCTAGCGAGGCTCTGTTATGAAGCCCCGTTTATCCACTACTTATCTGCTGCTAGGCACTGCATGGGACACAGCGTCATAAGGCAATAGAGCTGCAACACTCAGGAGACCCTGACAGTACCTGCTGCCGAGCGTGGGGTCAGGGGGATCGGTGCAGAGAAGACTCAAGTTTTTTGCGTGTGCGGCCCTGGCTCGATGTGGTGCACTTGTGAGGAAGGCGGTGCCTGCAGCTGTGCCGGTCTGAGAGCGCAGGATGGAATGCTGAAGTGCTCTGATATGGACGCAGAGGGCCCCACTGACTCTGATTGCAGCATGGCAGGGCCCGCTGTGGGACATACCTAAGGAGTAGCGGTGAGTGCGGCTAAGGCCCAGGGCAGAGGAGTGGAGGCTGGCCTTAGCTCCCTTGGGTGTTGCTGGGGCAGAGGCAGGCCTGAGACACTTGCATTGTGTTGTGGACTGTGCTAGAGCTTGCGGCTCCCCCCTGGGGCTAAGCACCGCCAACTGTCACCGGAGGGGCTGTGGTGGAGACAGGAGCCAGTTCTGTTTACCGAACCAGTACACCATCCAGACGAACAGCACGCATGCCCCGGCCTCCTCCCCCTCATTAAAGTTACTGTGCATCCTGCCTTGCTGGGATTGAGTAGGGGCCCGGTTCCTGTCAAGCTGAGGCATTCCAGATCTGGAGGCTGCCTTGCACTGATTGGGGTCCCCTGAGCTGCATCATTACTGGATCTTGACTGTGGTGGGGATTGGGGGCAGCCCACCTGCCCCATGCTGGATAATTGTATTGGAGCCTGATCTTTTGTGGAGGACCCACTCGGAGATTCGTGTGCTGTTGGAGGGCCCTGGAGTCAGTGGGTCAGAGCGTGAGGGGACGCTGTGGTCTTGACTTGATGCCTGAGTGGTGCCCTAACCCGGCTGTATACTGCATATTCTCCTGTTTCTAGGAGTGCTCCCACCCCCCTTCTATTTGCACCTTTGCTATACACTGCTGGATTGCCAGCGCTACTGCACACTCCTGGTCTTCATTGGTGCCAAAGGTGGTTTTTCCTAGGTATGCTTGTGGTCATTAGCAAGAAGGCACCTGTGGCCTAGCTGGTTGTGTCCCACTGGACTTTCCATTCTAAATCACCAGCGCCATGGATTGTTTGCAATCTGAAACTGCCAACACCCCATTGGTTGTTGGCTCCGCTCCCACCACTTCCACTGGGAGTAAACTGGATGCCGTCTTGGAGGCGGTAGAGTGCCTAATGTGAGGCCTATCTCTCCCATAGGATAACTTTGGGTTGCCTTATTACATTTAATAAGTGCTAACTTTTGATTGGGAACAGGTGAACATTTCATGTTTGGTGTTTGAAAAATTGTAATTAAAATCCTCTTTAATGGTAAAGTCGGAATTGAAGGTACAATTTTGGAAATGCCACTTTTAGAAAGTTAGCATTTTCCTGCCCTAACTACTTGGTGACTGCAGCCTGTTCCTGAGTCGCATGACTGGGTGTTATTGGCAGCTGGAATTTGTTTGTTCCTCCCAGACAGCCACACAATTGAGGAATTAGGTGTGCCTGGGTGGGCCATCAACTGGCAGGACGGGGGCATAGCTAGGCACAGCCCCACCTGTAACTGAAGGGGCTGTGCCCTGCCTTCACACAAAGGTTTTGTCACCTCTGCACTGTTCATGCAGCCAGCTTGGAACCAGGGCTTGGGAGGCAGAAAATGTCAAGAAATTCAAAGGGAATTATTTAGAAACTTCTACTTCAAAGAAGTCATCAGGTATACAGATAGGACCTAAGATCCACTCTTCAGTTCACTTCCTGGACCTGCTTAAGAACTCTCAAATTACTGCCTGCTGCTGTGGCCTGCTGTGTACTCCACAGGACTGCTTTGCTGCACCTGGAAGGACTGCTTTGTTGCATGGAGCCTGCTTGAAACCTTTAGAGGCCTGCCCAGCAGGCCTTGTTCTGCGGTTGAATCCATGACTACCAGAGTGACTTCAAGGGCTTGTTTTCTGGCCTCCTGATCACAACCACAGGGACATAAAAGGCTCCAGCCATCTTGAACCCACACCTGGACCCAGACTGAGTGAGTCCTAATCCCCCAAGTGGTGCCCCTCAAGTCCTGGACCCTTGATGGTGATGCTAAAGATGCACAGAAAGCCAAAATTTTAAACTTGGTACTTAGAACATTTTTGGTTAAAAACTGCTCTGAGAACCTAGAGAAGATCGACCAACCTGCTCGTCTATCCACCCAAGGTGCATCACCGGTCGGCCTGAATTCGCGGCAGCTCCCGCTACATTCTTTCCCACAGGGCAAATTCTGCTCAGCAGTCCTTCACCCAAGTGGTATACAGCCTCATGGAATTGTTGTTGGCTTAAGCCTTCTGCCGTGTCCTGCTGAAGATTTTCAGCTTCCAAAAAAGAGACTAAATGTCTCATTACGTGTTTGGCGGTCCATGGACCACCTTACCCACAGTCGCGGTTCGAACACTGTGAGCCCCTTGGCCCGACCTCTATATTACGAGATGTGCGGATTGCATTTGGAAAGACAGCGGCTGATTGGCAGACACCGCCAGCACACCGCAGACCGCCAGGGTCGTGGTCGGGGAAAAGCAGCTGACATACGGCAGTACATGGGAGTTTCACTGCTGTCCGTATTACGAGTTGGCTTTTCCCTGAGCAGTTTGCGGCGGTGAGATCCCCAGCTTCAAGCCGGCAGGAACAAAGGATTTGGGGTGCATACTCACCCCCTTCCTGTGATTTTGGTCAGAGCTCGACATCGGTCCCTTTCTCCAGGTCCCCCTTCACAGCAGCATCTTCACCCTGAGGATTACAACCCCGTTTGTGGCGATGTACAGGTGAGTCCTTTTTGTACCATATACCCATGGCCTGGACTAGCCACATATGGGTCGGACTCTGGCTATGGGTAGGTGTATTTTTTCACATGTATACACATTTTAATTTGAGTAAAGCTGACTGTTTGCAGTAAGTATGATTTTAGGTTTCTAATCCTTTTCATCCACATCATGACAACAGCCCTCAAAGCCCCTTTTGCTCCACCAAAGAAATACACAAGCTGGTAATTGAAGACAATCATATAACTTGCCCCTGTGATGAATATAATCCTAAAATCTCTGACCTTTGGATATTTCTCTTTGCATTTTACATTTTTGTGAAAGCACACATAAAACACAAACTTAAACCCAGTTTTGGAACTTACTTACCTGGTTGTTGATCCTTAATATCAGTAGCAGAATATTGATGACAGTAAATATCTAAAACAGAATATCGTGGGTACCAGTATATCGAGAAATAGAACGTCATTGGTAAGTGTATCTTTTTTTGTTTATTTTATTTATTTTAAAATGTATTTTTGTTTATATTAAATTGTTTATTTTGCATGTTTTTAGTTAATTTGATTAGGAAATATTTTAAGATTTCAATTTAGTTTTCGATTGTAAGCAGTTTTAAGATTTTATCATGAATTTTTAATGCAAAATTATTATTTTAAACTATTATTTTGAAACTTTTTTATGATGTTGGTTTTCTGACAAAATAATTTTAGTTTTTGTAAATGATATAATTTTGGGGGGGGGTTATTTTTTAAAAGGTATGATTTATTCAAATACATTTTAAAGTAGAGTTGAACCCTTTAGCCAATGTAATTTGGTGTGTAGTAAGTAAATCTGCCCCACCCTAAGTCCAATATTTCAACATTTTACCAAACGATGTTAGGTTTGCAGTGGTAATAGTAAATCTGAGCTCCTCCACCCCTGCCCAGGATCGAGTGTTTTCCCCAACTTGGCTCAGTTTGGAGAGGGAATAGTAAATCTGACCCATCAAGAGTCCAGGGTTTTCCCCAACTTGGCTAACTTTGGAGTTGAAATGGCAAATCTGACTCCTGCAGAGTCCAACACTTTCCTCACCCTGGCTAAATTTGGAGTGGGAATAGTAATGTTGATTACCCACAGAGAGTCCATCCCTTTCCTAATGTAGCATAATTGGCAGTGGGAATAGTAAATTTGGCCCGTTCAGAGTCCAATGTTTTCACCAATTTTGTTTTGTGTGGAGTGGTAATTGTAAATCTTACCGTTGTCTCCAGCATCCAATGCTTTCCTCAATACTGCTTTGTTTAGAGTTAGAATAGTAAAGCAGAGCCTGGCCCCTAATACGTTTTAAATTATTTTACATTTAAGTGTATTAGAAATTGTGTGATATATTTTGCGATGTATATAACATTATATTATATACTTAAAAATTAATAGGTACATTTATTTGTGGAAATATTTCATTTTATTTTTAGAAAGCGTTTACAAAAAAAATACTTCATTTAATTGAACAATATTTTGTAATTTAAACTTTTTTTCAGGTAGAAATAGTGTACTATTTTAAATCAATTATGTTTTAAACTACAGATTTTTAAATAATAATAAAAAAAAACATTTTTTTTGTTTTATAAAAGATATTTGTAAACATTATTGCACATTTTACAAATGTAAAATTAATTTCTAATAAAGTACATTTAAAAATGTTAACATTATATTTCTTATTTTATTTTTTACTCTATTTTGGTTTTAGATTTTTTTGTTTGCAATGTTCATTTTAAAACTTAATATTATTGCAATATATATTTTCTAATTTAGATATCTTTTTAGGATGATGTTTTGGAATTAAGATTTTGTCATTCTAATTGCAAATATAGAATTGTTGAACTTATGGCTGCCTATATTTTGACCTCACTGTTATTGTAGGTTGATATTTTTGTAGTCAATATTTAGTACTACAATCACATATATGGGTTACATGCTGAATGATAAATACAATTTCAGTTATATTACTTGTTGTAGTTTGATGCTAAGCCTTTAGCAATACACAAATACACCTACAATCTATATTGAAATAACTGTTTTACAATTAACTTTTTATTCAACACATAGAGAAGTATGGGATTGCTGGACCCAGCTAGTATACAGGTCAAAGATTTACATCTGAATGTTGCATTATCAGCTACATATTTCTAAAAATTCTAGATTTGTTGACTTAGCTGCCTAACCTGCCTGCAGTGGTGGCTGGTGACATTTGAAAGTGGTGAGGCATAAATGATCTTGATGTGTGACCGGGGTTGAGCGAGCGATAGTGAGCAAGCCTGAACGTCATAAGGGGGATTTGCAGGGATTCTTCCCCCTAGAATATTTTGAAAGAAGGAGTGGGCAAATAGTACACTTTCAAGCAAATTTGAGAAAGCAAGAAGGTTCATAAAGCAATTGTGAAATTGTTGATTTAAAATATTGAAACACAAAAAAATGCTCCATATCTTACTAAATTAAAATTGTTCAACATCTTATATAATAACTGTCTAACTTACAAGTTATACAGACAATATCTTCTATTACTGTTTACTGCAGATCAAGCTACACAACACATTTGCTAACTCCCTGGGCTGGTCACAAGAGCTGATTAGTGTGCATCAAAGGCATGGCTGTGATTTCCTTTCCCAATGTTTACATAGAGCAGAAATACAGCCTGAGGCCATATGTCCTGCCATCTGTTTCCAGGACCTGTTGTTATATCCTGACAAATGATTTGTAATTATTGCTTGCATTTGGATTGGGCGGAAGTGCCTGGTTTCAGCAGTTTTATTCAGGCCGAATCCATTTGTCAGGACATAAGCACAGACCTGTAAACTAATTTGGTGAAGGAAAGCCCAGGCACCTTGCCTTTGATGCCACATCACATAGACAATCTACCATGGTTAAGGGCCTATATTGCCACAAGCAGGGCTTGACTGGGAACTTAAATCAGACCCGGCAAATTTGGTCAAACCAGCCCCATACGGTGTATAGTGAGCACCCAAGAAAATGTGGGCAAAAATGGCGCATCATACAACACATTTTTTATTATATATTCAATTGTTTTAGCTTTTAAAGCACAGTAAATGATGACCTTAGAGTGCACCAAAATTCAACAATCTTTGTTGGAACTCTTCAATGATTCTCTCACTATCACCCTCCAACAGTGCCCCTCATCTCTCCATAGCCCCTCCCTCACATGTATTTGATTTGTTTTATAGCACCTCTCATACATGTGTAGGGTCTCAGAGTACTTTACATCACACACAAATACAGAGACAATGAATCATATCTGAGTTGTCCTCCCAAAAAACGTTTGAGAAAAATGGTAAAAATGGTGCATTCTACAACATATTTTTCATTATATATTCAACTGCATTAGCTTTTAAAGTACAGCAAATGATGACTTTACAGTGCACCAGGACAGGACAATCTTTGTTGGGGCCCTTCAATGATTCCCACACTATCACGCTCCAACAGTGCACCTCATCTCTCCATAGCCCCTCTCTCATATGTATTTCATTTGTTTTATAGCGTCTCTCATACCAGTGGAGTGTGTCAGAGTACTTTACATCACACACACATAGAGACAAAAAATAATACATGTGTAAATCAGTGTATAGAAAATTTACATAAGGCAAAGGGGCCTACAAGGTGTAGAATTTACGTCATCCATACTGGTAGGCATTTTTAGGAGTGCCCGGTGAAATGAGAAATAATGACATTCTTGTCTGAGAATAGAGAAAACACAATTGTTTGTATAAAACAGGTGGTTTTTGTATGATTAGAGACAACACTGCACAAACACACACTTTAGATACACTTATACGCGCACACGTTTAAAGTGAAATGTAGGGGGGCGTGGCCAAGATGGCGGTGAGGTAGGACGCTGCCTTCCGAGCTTCTGCCCGTTGTCGGCCCAGCATTGCGTTCTACCGGGCTCTGCCCAAGCACAGGGACCCCTCGCTCAGCACATTTCAACCCGGAGGCTGAGGAGATCTCACTCGGAGACTTTGGGATCCAAACATAGCTCCGCTACGCACCGCCCGAGCCCGGACACCCGTCGGGGCCTGCCAGCGCCTGGACCTCCTCGGAGCGGTGGGCCACGCGGAGCAGGAGACCCGCACTGGGGCGGGCCTCCCGAGGCAAGCTTCCAGAGCACTCGGCCCATGCCCCTCCAGCATCTCCTGACAGAGCAGTGAGCTCCCGGCAGCGAGGGGACCCTGAGGACGTGACCCACTCCGGAGAGGCCGGTGCACATCCCCGCCCTCGAGTCACGAGCACGCACGGCGGCCGAGCATGGCCTCGGGTTAAATTGGCGGAGTGAACTCCTCGCTCATCACCTCTGCGCGACCGCGTGGCCGGTCCAGCAAAGTACCGAGCCCTGAACGGAAGTACAGAGCCTCCCCTACCTTCCAATTGTCACTGACACTCCCCGAGGGATCGGACGACAGAGAGCCCCCGGAGGCGTCCCAGAGGACCAGCAGTAACGGGACTCGGCAGCAGCTGGTGCATTTGTCCTTCAGGCCCGGGCCCCCAGTTCGGCAAGACCAGCACAACCAGGGGTGAGCAAGCGCGGCACTGCTAGCTGGGGGCCGCCGAGAGAGGGACGTGGCGGTTCAAGGAAGCGGCCCAGCTAGGCCTGGGTGCGGCTTGTGGGCCCGCTGCGCTCCCCAGCTTGCTCCCCCATCTCCACAGACAATTCCTGGGCTCCGCTCTTTTCACGCTGCCCCATCGTGGATTCCAGCGGGTGACGGGCAGCGATACCATCATCGGCCACACCGCAGCTCCGCAGGATAGCAGGTACGGGGGCACATCATGCATCAGACGAGGGGCCTTGGCAGCTTCCTGCTATGGTCTGCTCCAGGCCCAGGGGGACTCATTAGCTACTGGTACGGGCCTGCCCTGGGTGCTGGCCCTCTCGGCTCCTCTGGGCGGTCCCGCCGTGCTATTCACAGCGCAGCTCACCTGCGGGGGCCGCTCCACCGCTGGACACTACATCCCGTCTCAGAGAGCCAGCAGCGGGGAGGCGGACCCTTGCTGCCCTCTGCTCTACAGAGGCCACTCGCTTCATGAGCCTGTGATTGACCTCTCCACAAAGACAGCGACCCGGCTACCAGATCAGGGCATGGAGCGGGTCGGGAGACCAGCTTGACCTGCGGAGGCTTCCCCCCCCAGCGGTAGCACTGAAGCTATAGCGGACTTGCGCCTCCCCGACTAAGCAGCCGTCTATCGCATCCGGTGCTGGCCCGCTCTGCCCCTCATTTGCACGACCTTGTGGACCCTGAGGTGCCTGCCACTTGCACCCTTTAGTCAGCGGGGACCGCCATGACGTGAGAGGGCTTGAGACTATGTCCTCCACGAGAGGGAAGAAGGAAAAATCCTTGAAAGATCTCTTCGCTCGTCAGCAAAGCAGCAGCGCAATGGAACACTCTAGCCAGGGGGATTCCACTCATACAAAGGCTGTCGGCCCTGCAGAGGAGCCTGTGACCCGGGCCTTCCTCAAATTGCTATTTTTGACACTGCGTGAGGACCTACAAACCGTTAAAAGGGACCTTATGTCCGAGATCAAAGATGTCAGGAGGGATATGGACAGCATTGGTGAGCGGGTGGCCGCCCTGGAAGATAGAGACGACAGCAGGGACACAGAACTGTCTTCTTTGCAACAGGAAGTCAAAACGCCTCCAGGACCAACACATTGATCTAGAGGCCCACCTGGAGGATTTAGAAAATCGCTCCCGAAGGCACAACATCAGAATTCGGGAAGTGAAAGTCACAGCGGACACAAATGACCTATTCGCTTTCACCAGCGAGCTTTTCAATCATATCCTCAGCAACCCGCCGGATGCAGAGATAAAACTGGACCGCGCTCACAGGGTTGGTCCACCCCGGTCTGGCAACGCCCCTCCTGTGGACATTTTAGTTTGTGTCCAAGACTTCCGGGCCAAAGAAGCGATCCTGAACAAAGCAAGGTCCTTGCATCCCATCACGTTTAAAGGCCAGTCGCCTGTGCTGTTCCAGGACCGTGCTCTTCTCACCCTCCAGAAACGCCAACAATTTCGGCCCATCACGACCCACCTGCATCAACAAGGCATCTCCTATTCCTGGGGACATCCATTCCACCTTATCTTCAGATATAACGGCAAACTGCTCCAGCTGCGTTCCCTCACGGAAGTCCTACTGCGACATCTAACGTCTCTCCATTGGGCTGGCTGGCAGCGCCAGGGCCGCAGGCGAAGAATACAGCGCCCAGACCCGGCGGATATCACAGCAGGCAGCCCTGGAGTCCATGACAGAGGCTCTAGCGAAGACGCACTCTTGAAGCGCTGGACTGGGGATGGTCATCCCCCGTTCCTTTACTGCATCTGGGGCGGGAGGGAGGAGGCGGTACTTGGCCACATTATGGACCCCACAGTGACTTCATTCTGGTCATCTCAGGATGATGGACTATCTCTCCGGATCTTGGTTCCTGCAGTTGGCAGTGTTTTCATTGTTAGTTTAGGGGGTTTTTTCTGTTCTTTTTTGGGGTCCCTCGTCCACCGTTTTTTAATTAGACTGGTACTCAGTGGTACCACTTGGCCACCTCCGGCACTTACCTATTCACACAGTCCCAGCCTCTGTACACAGCTGTATCCATGGTTCCCCGGTCTTTAGATGGCCCCCACTGAACTTAGAATCCTTACTCTGAATGTGAGCGAACTTAATAACCCCTTTAAATGCAGGGCGGTCCTCTCGTATTTGGAGCAATCTAAGGCTGATATTTGCCTCCTACAGGAGACGCACTTACTAGCCCGGGACTGTCATCGCTTCAAGTCCCGCCTGTTTCCAATACAACTCTTCTCATCATGCTCCACTAAAACAGCCGGGGTAGCCATCTTAGTCTCCAGTGCTTTTCAGGGCAGGGTGCTCCAGAAGAAAGCAGAAATTAAGGGGAGGCTCCTCACCTACCAATTTTCCATAGGGGGTCACACATTCGTAGTCGGGTCCATTTACGCCCCCAACGAAGGGCAAGAGAGGTTTCTCCATGAAGCACTGATAGAAGCCACAGCGACAGTGGAACCGGGAATCCTACTAGGGGGTGACTTGAACCTAGTATTTGACAACACTTGTGACAGATCGGGCCAGCGCTCGGGCCAGATGGGAGCGCTCTCCCAACCAGGCCTGGACAGGCTGAAGGACTTGGGTATGGTAGACCTCTGGCGATGTTTCCACCGTCACTGCCGCGAATATTCTTTTTACTCGAATGCACACAAAACCTACGCCAGACTCGACTATCTACTTGGCTCTGAGTCCATCCGCGCTCTTACAACCGATGTGGAGATATTGGTCGCCTCCCTATCAGACCAAGCCCCGGTCATAGTCACACTCACACTTCCCCCCCTGCAGCGACCCTCCCGCCAGTGGCATTTGCGGGATACTCTCTCACACCGCCCGGATGTAGTCACACAAATACAGCGCGCTATAGAGGATTACTTAACACATAATGATAATCAGGACACCCTCATATCGACGCAATGGGTAGCGCTCAAGGCGGTAATTAGGGGGGAATTCATAGCGATCTCGACGGCAGACAACGCCGAGCACAAGCGAAAGCGGGACGACCTTACACAAAGAACCAAGGAGTTAGAGCAAATGCACCAACGGACTGGGGCGCCCAGGATCTGGCGTCAATTGCGCGCGGTGCGGGCGCAGCTGGCAGCTATCGATCAGGATAGGGCAGAATATGCGGCCTTGAGCTTGCACCAGGCATTTTACATAGGGGGGACAGATGCGGCCGCCTCTTGGCACACAAATTGTGGGAGGCCAGACAGAGACAGGGGGTTCATGAGGTACGAGACGCTGCTGGCAAGACAGTGACGGAGGACGCGGGCATAGCCGAGATCTTCCGTGATTTTTACACGCAGCTCTATATGGGACAACCGCCGGACCGTCCCTTCGGAGACGCTTACATAGCGGAAGCACAGCTCCCCTCCCTAACACAGGCCCAAGCTGCTCACCTGGAGAGAGAGATTCGAGTTGAGAAAGTCATAGCTGCCATCTCACGCCTCAAACTCGCTAAATCGCCCGGGCCGGACGGCTATTCGGCACCTTTTTACAAAAAGTTCTGTTCGGTGGTGGCCCCCTTTTTAACCCGGCTCTTCAATTCCTTTGCACTCACTGGAGCAATCCCAGAGGACATGTTCGAGGCGGCTATAGTCGTTATCCCAAAACCCGGAAAAAACAAAACTAACTGTGGGCATATCGCCCCATATCTCTCCTGAACATTGATCTTAAGCTGTACACGGGGATCCTTGCCTCCCGTTTGGCGCCCTATATGCCAGGGTTAATCGACCCCGACCAGGTGGGTTTTATCCCCCAACGCCAGACAAGCGACAACACCAAACGGGTCCTCCACCTTATCGAAAAGGCTTCTCGAACGCAAGGAGAGTATATGCTCCTCACCATCGATGCGGAGAAGGCCTTTGACAGGGTCCACTGGCCATACTTAGAGCAAGTACTGATGCATGTCGGGATGGGAGACAAGCTTCGGACCCACATCTTAAATTGTTACCGTTTCCCCACGGCATCTGTCCGTGTTAACAGGCACACATCGACTCGCTTTCCTATAGGTAGAGGCACGAGACAGGGGTGTCCTCTTTCACCCCTGCTCTTCGCGCTCTATATGGAGCCCCTGGCTCAAAGAGTTAGGCGTAACCCCCTCATTATTGGGATCAAATTTGGCAGCGACATTCATACTATTAGCCTCTATGCGGACAATGTTCTGGTCACGCTGTCGGACCCCGTCCCCGCATTGGGGGCCTTCCTGGCGGAATTGGACTGCTTTGCGCAGGCTGCGGGATTCAAGGTCAATGTAGAGAAGTCTGTCGCGCTTAATCTGTCTTTGTCCCCTCCAACTTTGGCGTGTCTCAGAACTCAGTACCCTATCCAGTGGACGGAAGACACAGTTCCGTATATAGGCATTCAACTGGCGCCTACGTTGCCGGCAATAGTCTCCACCAACTATGATAAGCTACGGAGCCAGATACGCTCGGAGCTGCGGCGGTGGAAACACTTCCCGATCTCTTGGCTGGGTAGAGTGGCTGCCACTAAAATGACTGTTCTGCCCCAAATACTATACTTGTTTCAAACTCTTCCCCTGTGACCACCTTCGGGGTGGATCAAGCAGGTCCAATCCAAGCTCTCACAATTCATTTGGCGGGGTCGCAGGCCCCGGTTGAAGGGATCCCTCACCGTGTTACCGCCTGAGGAGGGCTGGCTTGGGGTCCCCGATCTTCAGCTTTATTACCAGGCGGCGCAACTGCACCACTTAATCGAATGGAGCCGCGTCGAATCTGAGAAACACTGGCTGTTTCAGGACCGGGCGGTAGCAGCTACGTCTTTGCCGAAGATTCCCTTCCTCTGGAAGACACATAGGCCCCCCAACCTCTATGCATCTTACATCACCCGGACGATCCTGGGAACTTGGGATCAAACCAATCGCAAACATAAATTGACCACCTTCCCTTCGCCCCTCACCCCACTCTATGACAATCCCGATTTCCAACCGGGCATGGGCGAGACTGCTTTTACACGCTGGCGCTCCATGGAATGCCGCTCCCTGGGACACCTATTTGACATGGAGGGGGTCCTCTCCTTCCCTCAGGTCAGGGCGGAATATGGGGTTCCCGAGTCCGAGAGGCTACAGTATCTGCAGCTTCGACATTGGGTGCTACACCTGCATGTCAGACCATATGCACAGCACCACCTTACGCCCTACGAAAAATGGCTCATCACGCGTACGTCCGATAAGAAACTTATCTCAGACCTATATAAGATGCTGCTCTCCCTGCACACACACACATATAACGCGGGCCACGCACGTTGGGAGAGAGACCTAGGCCGGACCCTCAGTCAAAAGGAGTGGGAGGGTGTGTACTACAGGGAACGTCACTCGGCAGGTAACATGGAGCTGAACGAAACACTGACGAAAATGACCACATACTGGTACGACACGCCTGAATGTATTCACAGGACTGATACTCGCCAGAGCGCAGATTGCTGGCGGGGCTGCGGAAAACTAGGTACATTAGTACACCTCCTCTGGGACTGCGATCACGTACAGCCCTATTGGTCCCAGGTTCTCGACGAGATAGACAAACACCTTGATACCCAAATACCGAGGTTTCCCGCTTACGTCCTATTGGGCCTCCCGAACCCCTTGACATATCCACTTAAATCTAGACGGGCCGTCAGATTGCGATTGCTTTGGGCTCTGCTACACAGAATATCCTTCTTCACTGGAGGACCCCTCGTGTACCCTCCTTCACGGGTTGGTTGCAGCGCTTGTGGCAGGTTCTGGGGATGGAAAAAATGATGCTTACCATCGCTGGGAAGGGTTCCACCTTTGGCGACATCTGGCAACCATTCCTCTCTCTTCTGGCCTCGGAGTTTCGCGAGATAACGTGCCCAAGGTACCTCCGCCTCCTACGCCTCTCTGCGCTCTGCGCCACACACCACAGAGGACCAGGGCACTCAGTCACAAAATGCGGCTTAGACACGCCTTTTACTGACAGTCAATCCGGTGGACGAGGGTTGGGGAGGGGGGTGGTAGGGTTGGGTAGAATAAGTTTCCTTTTTTTCGCTTTGGTTGTGTTATTTTCCCTTTTTCTCAGAAGCACACTAGACACCTGGGGCCTGTTTCGCCCACAAGAAAATGTATGCATAGCATTGCTGGTCCTTTCTCATTTGTTCATAAATATCAATAAAAAAGATTTAAACCTAAAGTGAAATGCAAATAGACAACATGGTTTTGAGGACCAGGTGCTGCCAGGCACACGCCAACATACACAACACACCCTCAGATGCACAGGCACCAGCCATGTAAACTAAAAGCAAAGCTGGCGTGCACACCCTTTCAGAGATCCACGCACACATATGTGCACACGCTGAATGGTGAACATTTTTGGGATCACTGGTCCCAAAAATGTGCGCCATTCAGTGTTTGCACATACTACACACTGAAAGTGCCAACAATCATTGGTGTGCATACACACAGCAAAATACTAGTACAGTGGCACACATCCAATCACTGGTACATACCAACACGCATGAATGCAGTCATGTATACACAAATTGCCAAAAATAAAGCATATCAGTAACATAAACAGTACCTAGATCCCGCCAGACCCATGTCTCTAAAATATTCCATCACTTACCTGAAGAGTGTGTGGGGGTAGATGCACAAATTCTCCTGTGCCTGCATCCTCTCCCTTCCAGGTGGGGAGGAGGTACTGCAGAACTTGTCGCCCCTCAAGGGAAGGGGCTTAGTTGTCCTCCTTGCCCTCCAGAGGGCCGGGTGGCCATGCCACCCCACTCTGCAATCGCAGTCCGTGGAGGTTGGAATATCACACTGCAATGAGCCATCGGCGGCCCGTGGGCGTTGGAATCTCACGAGGGTAGCAGCAGCATTCCAGAGCCCCAGGTCTCTTGCCCTTCAGCCCTCACTTGAGGTCCTGAGTCACCACTCCCAGTACCAGCCCCTCCTGGACACCCCCTAGGAAGACTTTCTCGTGCTCCTCTAGTCTCCCCTAGTTCCTGAACCCCTCATTAAGGCAGTCGAAGATGTGGGTGATGATAGAGCGCAACGCCTGCACAGCCGCAATCGCCTAGGCAACTGCAATGTCTGCAAGTGTGCCCTCTCATTCTTCAGTACTGGCACTTATTTCTTGCCCACAGCCTGTCCCTACCTGGCCCAACCATCTTTTTTTCTGCATTGCTGCTTGGAGGGAGACACAATTAGTTTTTAGGCATTAAGCAAACATGAGTTGGTTAGGGCAATTTTACAACTGCCATCAGTGCCGCAATTCCAGGCCAATCCAGATGCTGCTCTCTTGCTGAGAGCAGCGCCAGGATTGGATCAGGCAGGTGAAGCGATCGCTCACACTGAGTGCAGGTAGCTATGGCTGCCCACCCGCCTCTTCTTTCTATGCACAGAATGTGATAGGCTTCAATCACGCATGTCGTGCTGGTCGTAGGAAGGTAGTTGGCCAACCTGACATGCACATTTAGAAGTGTGAGTGTGAATCGACAGAGACGACAACCCAGAGGTCAGTAAGCAACCGGCTTGTGGCTAATTTAAACAAGCATTTGCAATGCAATAGGTCTTGCATTCACGCAAGTTTGAGCTATTGCCATTGTAAATGGCAATGCCTTTTATTTATGTTTTGGGTTTTAAAACATAAATAAAAGGCATTGTCATTTACAATACTAATAGCTTAAACTCTCGCAAATGCGAGACCTACTGCATTGCAAAAAAAAGGCCTTCTCAACCGCTTGTTAGATTGTAAATATCAGAGGAATAGACCGGCCTGTGACGTCTTCAAAGTAGTGATAAATAGTGCACTGAAGAAGATGTGTAAGTGTTGTAAATTACACAGACACTTGGGGGCCGATTCCGATTCGGGCCGGAAATCTCTCCGACCGAGCCGGACCCGGAGAGAATTCCGACTGAATCGGACTCTGGCAGTCCGACCGAACGAGTACGATGCGCACGCATGCACCCGGACTCGATTCGGTCGGACTCCCATTGAAGTCAATGGGAGCCGGTCGTACAATGCGTACGTGGGCTCCCATTGACTCAATGGGTGCGAGGCGAACAAGGGCGCCCCCTACAGCGGGTACGCGTCGAAGCGCATCGTGCCGGACACGCACAGGTAGGGGGGACCCATGGGTCCCCCCTGTGTGCGACTCGCGCGGCTACGCGTACAGGGGGGTCCGACGCAGACCCCCAAAGTCCGGCTCCGACAGCTCTTTCGAGCCGGACGGCGCGAGTCGGTCGGACTGCTCGCGGTGCGCATCGTACTTACCCGGCCGGGGAACGTCTCCATTGCGCGGTGCGAGTTGTGTCCGTGCGAGTCGGTCGGAGCGTGTTGAAGCCGCGTTCGAGTCAGTCGGCGATTTCGCAGGCGCTTGCATCGTACTCGCTCGTCCGGACCCGCGTACGATTCGGTCGGGAAACAGGTCTCCGAATCGGATCCGGTAAATCCGAATCCGATTCGGAGCACTACCGGCCGAGATCGGAATCGGCCCCAAAGTGTGAACAGAGAGATACATATGATCCAAGCTATAAACACTAACAAAGTGCTCCAACACCTTTCGCACTGTGATTACACTGTTGCAGCTCAGGAGGAAGAGCGGGAGGGGGGCTATTTCCTGCCCTCTCTGTGATTTGAGTGTGCAGTGTGGCATTGCGTGATGTCATTGCTATCTTTGGCCTAATAAACACTCCAGCTGTAGTAGGGCCCTGGCTTCAACTCCTGGTGCAGGGCGGGCTGTGATTTATGGCACGCATGGAGGGAGGGAGGGACGGTCTCAGCTGCAGCTCCAGCCTTGTACAGTGCCCCTGCTATTACTAGTGAGCGAGAGGCACTGAGGTGGTGGTGGTGGTGCTATTGGTGGTATTGGTGGTGGTGGTATTGGTGGTGGTGGTGGTGGTATTGGTGGTGGTGGTGGTGGTGGTGGTGGTATTTGTGGTGGTGGTGGTGGTATTGGTGGTGGTGGTACTGGTAGTGGTACTGGTAGTAGTGGTGGTGGTAGTGGTGGTGGTATTAGTACTGGTGGTACTGGTGGTGGTGGTACTGGTGGTACTGGTAGTACTGGTACCAGTGGTATTGGTGGTGGTAGTGGTGGTATTGGTGGTGGTACTGGTGGTATTAGTGGTACTGGTGGTATTGGTGGGTGGTACTGGTACTGGTGGTATTGGTGGTGGTACAGACGGTATTGGTGGTGTTACTGGTACTGGTGGTATTGGTGGTACTAGTACTGGTGGTATCGGTGGTGGTGGTATTGGTGGTGGTACTGGTGGTACTGGTACTGGTAGTACTGGTGGTGGTGGTGGTGGTACTGGTGGTGGTGGTAATGGTGGTGGTGGTACTGGTGGTGGCGGTGGTGGTACTGGTGGTGGTGGTGGTGGTGGTACTGGTGGTGGTGGTGGTGGGACTGGTGGTGGTGGTGGTACTGGTGGTGGTGGTACTGGTGATGATGGTGGTGGTGGTACTGGTGGTGGTGGTACTGGTGGTTGCACTGGTGGTGGTAGTGGTACTGGTGGTGGCACTGGTCGTGGTAGTGGTACTGGTGGTGGTGGTGGTGATGGTGGTGGTGGTACTGGTGGCGGTGGTACTGGTGGTGGTGGTGGTGGTACTGGTGGTGGTGGTACTGGTGGTGGTGGTACTGGTGGTGCTGGTGGTGGTGCTGGTGGTGGTACTGGTCGTGGTACTGGGGTGCTGGTGGTGGTACTGGTGGTGGTACTGGTGGTAGTGGTACTGGTGGTACTGGTGGTGAAGGTGGTACTGGTGGTGGTGGTACTGGTGGTGGTGGTGGTACTGGTGGTGGTGGTACTGGTGGTGGTACTGGTGGTGGTAGTGGTACTGGTGGTGGTGGTGATGGTGGTGGTGGTACTGGTGGTGGTGGTGGTGGTGGTACTGGTGGTGGTGGGACTGGTGGTGGTGGGACTGGTGGTGCTGGTGGTGGTGCTGGTGGTGGTGGTGGTACTGGTGGTGGTTCTGGGGTGGTGGTGGTGGTACTGGTGGTACTGGTACTGGTGGTGGTGGTAGTGGTGGTGGTACAGGTGGTACTGGTGGTACAGGTGGTACTGGTGGTGGTGGTTGCAGTACTGGTGGTGGTGGTGGTACTGGTGGTCATACTGGTGGTACTGGTGGTGGTGGTACTAGTGGTGGTACAGGTGGTACTGGTGGTGGTAGTGGTGGAGGTGGTGGTACTGGTGGTGATGGTGGTACTGGTGGAGGTACTGGTGGTACTGGTGGTACTGGTGGTGTTACTGGTGGTGGTACTGGTGGTGGTACTGGTGGTGGTGGTGGTACTGGTGGTGGTACAGGTGGTGGTGGTACTGGTGGTGGTTCTGGTGGTGGTGGTACTGGTGGTGGTACTGGTGGTACTGGTGGTGGTGCTGGTGGCGGTTCTGGTGGTACTGGTGGTGTTGGTACTGGTATTGGTGGTGGTACTGGTGCTGGTGGTACTGGTGGTACTGGTACTGGTGGTACTGGTGGTGGTACTGGTGGTGGTGGTACTGGTGGTAGTGGTACAGCTGGTACTGGTGGTGGTGGTTGCAGTACTGGTGGTGGTGGTGGTACTGGTGGTGGTGGTACTGGTGGTCATACTGGTGGTACTGGTGGTGGTGGTACTAGTGGTGGTACTGGTGGTACTGGTGGTGGTAGTGGTGGTGGTGGTGGTACTGGTGGTGATGGTTGTACTGGTGGTGGTACTGGTGGAGGTACTGGTGGTACTGGTGGTGGTGGTGGTACTGGTGGTGGTACTGGTGGTGGTACTAGTGGTGGTGGTGGTACTGGTGGTGGTACTGGTGGTGGTGGTACTGGTGGTGGGTCTGGTGGTGGTGGTACTGGTGGTGGTGGTACTGGTTGTGGTGGTGGTACTGGTGGTGGTGGTACTGGTGGTACTGGTGGTGGTGGTGGTGGTACTGGTGGTGTTGGTACTGGTACTGGTGGTGGTACTGGTACTGGTGGTACTGGTGGTGGTACTGGTGGTGGTAGTACTGGTGGTGTCATAAGGTTTCTGCACATACACAGAGCTATGCACAGGAAAACGGGACCCCGGAATACAGTGGTTTGCCACCATATACCGTAGCACCCAAAAACCCCAACCCAACTAGCTTAGCATCCCATTAGCACCCAAGTACTAATGTTTGGACAACCCAGAACACGGTATCTTTATCTCAGGACTCACTGAAGCAAGAACACTCTTTCGCCACTCACTGCGTACTTGTCCACAAGGTGCGTAGGAAGAGACACTGGATAGGTTAAAATGTTTATTCCAACTTACGTGCTCTAATGTACAGTACACGTGTCAGTACTAATAGCATAATGCATATTACTAATATAAGCAGCATGGTTACAATTCCATAGAATACAAACGGGGAAAGCATTTCAGAGCTCAGTGGATAAACGTATAAATAACATTACCACCCTCCCCTTGCAGTAAGATAGTTGATTATTATAATAGAAGACCTCTGGGCTTTGACTAGCGAACCCCCATACCTCAGTCTCTAGATGCAGAATTACATCAGCAGGACATCATAGCTCTTCTCACTGAAAGGGATTTCTCCAAGTGTCTTAAGCGCTAGTAAACCACAGTATTAAAAGCATACCAAATTCTTCATGGCAATTGCACATAATGTTATGTCTGGGTGCGCGAGACTGGCCATATCAGGAAGAACCGAAATACATTGTTATGCGACCTTGTACATGTTTGTGCAGACTGAGCCCAAAAGGTGAACAACAGAAAATGCAGACAGTGCAAAAGAACTTGGCACGAGCAAAGGCGAGGAAGGCCCGGCTCAGTGTAACGTGCGCAAGAAAAGCAGCATGGCAGCCAGGCCTGAGGCCAACATAACAAGGCAGGTAACAATCCACAAGACACCCTCCCCTGGACAGTCCGGCGGCCAGGACAGAGGCCCATCAGAGGAGAAAAACAGACGTCGGAGCACAGGGAGCGCCCAAACGGCGAAGGGCAGGTCAATCCATGAAAGTGAAAGTGCAGAAAAAAGCCATACCCTCCAAGAGTTCATCATTGGAATCGTCAAAAAACAGAGATGCCATCCAATCCATGAGTTCAAAGAGCAGGAATGCTCCTCAGCAAAGGGAGCATCCAGAAGCAATGCGGGACAGCTTGCGTGATAATTGAAACAGCTTCGTTGTAGGAGATCCTGGGCAGCCGCCCAGATATCCCATTGCGCCAAAATCCCCAGTGCAGCCGCACGCGCCATACAGCCAGCGACGGAACAGTCCTGCTCATGGGCCTCTAAGGGACCCATCAACTGAACAAAATCCGGAACAGACAATGACGAATTGGAGAGGCAATAATCCAGAGTCCAGGTGAAGGGACAGCGGACACAAGTCATCACAGGTTGCACGCAAGTGAAATACGCAAGCGAAATGAAAGAGTATATGACACACTCAGTGTCGCCAATGGCAAGACGCCAAAACCGGCCAAAAGGCGCTCACGGAGCAGCTGGAGGCGTTCTGGATCGAGCAGGTCCCATCGGGGAGCAGCCATTGCGCAGAAAGCAAATTAAGAGCAAGACACCAGCCGCTAAAGCGAGGATCAATGGGAAACCGCCAAAGACACTGGAAAATATAGAATGTATGAAAGCCGGGATGACACCAAAAATAGTTTGGAAGGAGGACACCAAGCCCGACCCAACGACCTTAAAAAAGTGTACCAGGCCTTCAGTGTTAGATGCGTTAAAAATACGATGTATTAACTCCCCAAAATGTTGGGGGAGATTAGTGTTTAAAAGGGCCTGTATTTCACTGTGGGTACTCGCCACCTGGAGAATGAATGTCTCCCGGGCGGACGTGAGCATAACTTCCTCGTTTAATAATAGTGCCTTTATTCTGCTCAGTCTATTGAAATCTGCTTCCATGGTAGGGATGGAAGGCCAAATAGAGATATCAACCTTGCCATGAGGGGAGGAAAAAGCACATTTTGCAGCAGACAACCCTGTGCGAAACTGTTACAATGTAAGGAATGCCAGCCTGCAGGCCACAACAGTTTTCGTTATTTAAAAGTAAATAACTACCATTGGAAAGGAGAGTGAAAGTAGGAGAAATAACAGGAGCAGGAATACCTTTCAGCACACAAGCAAGATTAGGAGAGGAAACGCTACATGAGCCATGCAATTTAATGTGTTTACAAATAAGCGAATGACCTATAGTCGAGTCGCAGTACTCCCCCGTGAGAAAGACTTCCTTGCCGTCCCGAAGGCATTTATACATGAAAGGCAAGGACCAGAGTTCATGCAGGAAAGCACTGCCCAATGGCCGGTAACGGCCCACAGGATAATGTTTCATGCACGAGTCAAATTCAAACAAGGAAAATGGTAAAGCTATAACCCCATGGACTAGCCATACAGCAGAATCGAGTTCTGCAACAGAGAACGACAATGGATCCACCTTTTCGATATGTAATAGATTGTAAGTTGCATCCTTCATGGACATAAATTGCTGTTTATCAGTTAAGTTAAAAGGTAGAAATAAGGCAGAGGTGTTCAAGAAATGCCAAGGCACTTTACCTAACTTAAGCGTCTGTAAAGTCCATGCAAACTGCATAACTGAGCGCAATTGATTCTGACCATGATATAACACAGAAACATCATCTTGTACAATATCAACAACAGAGGACACAATATTCTCTAAAGTGTAAATACGAGAAGACAGGGTATTAATACTATTGTCAACAACAGCAAGCACCTTTTCCATATTTGCTTGATCTATTTCCCGAAGACGGGAAGCAGCTTCCATTTGTGATAGCTTCCAGAGTTCATTATATGTTTCTTAAATGAATCTTTTAGGTCGGGGACCACGAGGTCCCAAAACAAAGTCGGACAGATCAATATTGCCTGTAAGGAGGGACAAATGTTGTTTAACAGAATCAAGGGACGAATGTTGCAGCCATTGTTTGCATAATTTACCAACAGAGTATGTAGTGACAGTACGGGCATCAGTAAACCTCGGATCAGGCCTATTCTGTGTGTAGCTAGCACCAGTATCATGAAAACGCATTTGACATGCATTAGATGATATAGGCCATATTAACCAGGGTGACTGAACCAGCTCAGAAACATTAAACGAATTATTTTGTAACATTGCCTGCAGGGACACGAGGGACATATTGAATCGTGAGCTTTCATTTGGAAAACTCGACAAGGATGGTATTGATGGCGTATTCAATTGTTTAGTGGTTGCTAAGCCCCAACATGTAGTCTGATAGATGGAAGCATTTAGGAACATAATTTGGGTAGGGATGAGGCAAGCACGATGCAACGCCTCGGTTCCCTGTACCTGCCATGGCTTGGAGCCCCAAATAGATTTTAAATCCACTGTATTATCCCAATACTCATAACCTCCCACAGCTAGGGCACTCAGAAAGGAACCTGAATAAAGCAATTTGGTGTGTGTCAACATAATTTTCTGAGTTGATGTGTTATTAAGTCTAAAATAATATGATGCAGGGTTCGACCGATTAAAATCAGTAAAATAATTAAACTTATTTCGAAGAGTTTGAGAGCTACCTGGCAAGGGGTTTGGACAATGTTCCCATTGGGTATAGTTAACAGAACTACGCAGGGCACTGGGCTTATGGAGAAAATGATTACCCCAATGTTGGTAACAATACAAATCGGCATAATTAGCAGAATTCATATATAGATCTTCAGCATTAAAAGAAGCATAATATTTTAAATCGGCAAACAATGCTTCAACGGCATGCACATCCCAATCATCAGAATGAATATTATTTTGTACTACATCACCCATTGAAACACGAAGGACATTAGGTACATTAATAATTTCCGTCGGACCATGGATTTGATAATTCACTGCATCCCATACGATGCCATCAGCAACTGGGAAGGCTGAAATGTTCACAAATGTGTGGTCACGCTTCATGATGTGAGACGAGGAATGAGGAGCCAAAGTTCCAGAAACATAGTCTACAGCAGAGCGTTCAGGTAAATAGTGACCATTGATTAGTAGAAAAAACACTGTGACAAAGCCAATGGACATGAACAAAAATATCAAGAAAAGTACCAACCAGATGTATGTCCAGGGGGAATCAAAAAATTGTCTCTAAACCAGGATATAAAAATACTGAACTTGGATGGAACTTTTGAAGATGTGGAATCCGAATCAAAGGAATAACGAGTCGGGCTTAGTGGCGTTGTTGGTTGATGTGCCACCGATTCTGATGCAGGATAAGTATACTCGTCCTCGTCGATATTGGTGGAGAGTTGGGGATCAATCGTAGTTTCAGGCAAATCAACCATCTCAATTACAGCATCAGCGATCGTTCGTGCAGATGGACTATGAACATATGTCCGATAAATGGCAGGACAAGAGACCGCTGGTGTGACACTATTCAGGATCGGCCAGGCGCTGTAGCTTGACATTTTCAACTGAGATGTATCTGTTTTCTTTGCGACCAGGAAGCGGTGGTAAAATGACTGTACGTGTTCCCTTCAGGCCAAGAACTGGAACCGGTGCACGAAAAGAGGGGCCAAATTCTTTTTGTTTTCAACCTTCTCTCGAACCAGTTCTCCAACTTTCGGAAGCCAGCCGGCTACCGGAATCTGCAACGCAGGATCTGTGGCTGAAGGCAAATGTGTAGTTGCAAGTTTGTCTCGGGCTTCTTGTAAGTCCTGTAACATAGCAGAATGGTTATCTACATCAAACTTGGCGGATTGCGCCGCGATGTCTGGACCCTCAAGGTCAGGCACAAACATTCTTATGCCAAAGAGCATTTCGTATGGGGTCCGCCCACCCAGAGGTCTTCTAGGGAGATTATTAAGTGCACGCTGAACGGTATACAAATGGGCCAGCCAGTTCCTGCCAGTACCTAAAACCCTAGCTGTTAAGGATTGCTTTAAGTCACGGTTCATTCGTTCAACGATAGAGTTGCCCTCAGGCCTATACGGAGACGAAAATTTCACCCGCACCCCAAGCGAAGCCATTGCATCCTTGTAAGCCCTAGAGGCAAACGCTGGACCTTGGTCCGAATGGAAGGTGCCGCATGCGAAAATTCCCACAAAGACACGCAAATCCCTGATTACATTTCGGGCGTCAGCACTCCGTTGTGGCCAGACCCAGAGAAACCGTGTGCACGAGTCCACTGCCACTAAGATGTATTTATAGGCAGTGTCTGATGAGAATGGACCGCAGTGATCCAAGTAAACACACCCAAAGGGTCTGTTAGCAATGCAGAGCGGGGTTTGTGGTGGACGTGTTACCGTGGAAGGCTTAATCTGTTGACAAACATCGCAAGAAAGCACAAAAGCACGGGTGTCTTTATACAATCCACGCCACCAATAACGCTGCTGCAAGATGGAAACTGTAGCTGACACACCTGCATGAGCCGAAGCCATGCCTTCGTGTGCAGCTGATATCAAGGCACTCCTGCGGTCCGCGTTGGGGATCAGCCGATCACCAACGTCAGGTATAGTTACATAAGGAACCTGATCGGGACTTAATGTGTAGAGAATACTTGGAAGGGAAACCTGTAGGGTAATTATCACCTTCCTTGGTTGCAGCAATAGCTGCTAAAATAACAGGGTCTATTTTAGACATGGACCTAGTAACCGCTGCTACTGAACACGTGACTACTGCTGAACGGGCAGCCTCATCTGCCAGATCGTTACCAATAGCGTGTGCGCCCACCCGCTGATGGCCTAAGGTGTGAACCACCTGTGTGAGGGGCAGACGTTGTTGCAATTCTGCCACTCGAACCCAAAGCATTTTATGCTTAATTGTGCTCCCTTTTGCGTCCTTGTAGTCGTTTTTCGACCAGAAAAACAGATTGTCATTGTAAGATTGTACACAGTAAAAAGAATCACATACAATAAGAGTGGTCTCATCCTGTGAAGCGAACTCAAGTGCAAGTAGTAATGCATGCAGCTCGGCCAATTGTGCCGTACTGTCTCCAAGTGTGCGTGTGTGCACTACAGTGGATTTGAACTTGCCATCCACAAAGGATCCCGCAACAATAGCACATGCAGCTGAATAAGCGTGCTTGGACCCAGTGGCCGGTTGCGCCGAACCATCTGTGTAGATCACACATTTGTAATCCTCAAGCGGTAGTAAAAACAAAGGAGGAGGATGAACGAATTCATACTGCAAAAACTCCTGAGTCTGAAGAGAAGAATCAAAAACAAAAGTGACGTCCGAAGACGTCAAAGATGTAGCCCATTGTATCCAACGGGGATGCATTGCTTTTGAGTTCGGTACACTTGCCTTTGTTACTGCCTCCAGGGCAGGACAGGGTGTTACCACCAGAATCCGCTTACCCTGTGCCAGTGCGCGTTCTTTTAGAATCGCCATTTGCACTGCAGTCAGAACTTTTTCAACAGATGTAAAGCGCAATTCAGCGGAAGTGTACAGATGTGACTTGTATGCGATAGGTACTGTATCACCTTCATTAAAGGTTAAATAGGTGAATCCCACCGCCCCGGAATTATTCTAATCACCAGGTTTGTGTGGTTATCACGAGTCAAAAGATATTTAGACTCCAAAAGGTCTGTCTGCAAAGACTGCAGAATTGAGGTATGCTCAGGCAGCCAGCAAGACCTTGAATAAGTAGGTTGTATCAAAGCATACAAAGGCTTGATACGCTGGGCATATTCGGGAATGTAAGTACGCCCGAAGTTCAGGAAACCCAGCAAAGACTGAAGCTTCTTCAGAGTATTTGGGGGGCACAAATGTGCACATTTTTCCAAGAAATGGGGGGCTAAGCCCTTACCTTCGTTATTGAGCTCATAGCCCAAGAACAGAACGGTAAATTCAGCAATGTGTGACTTAGCAAAGTTAAATTTGTAACCCTGCTCCGCAAATTCAAGAATAATGCGGTCCACACGGGACAGATGCTGATATAACTCGTCATCTGTCAGATAGATGTCATCTACATACGAACATGCGTCTTGATCAATGTCATTTAACAAAGAAACAACACGGGCGGCGAATATACCCGGACTATTTTTATAGCCCATGGGTAAACGCCGGAACTGGAATAATTTACCACCGGATGTGAATGCGGTCCATTGACCACTCTCCGGGGCTAGGTTGTGCGTGTAGAAACCGTTTGAAAGGTCAAGTGTCGTTTTGTATTTTTTACGAACAAGACTGTCTACAAGCGCAGAACTGTGTGTATTTTGCACCGCAAAGTTCCGACAATGAGTATTTAAATGCTGGTAATCCAAAACTAAGCGGTACGATCCATCGGGTTTAGAAACCACGAAAGGGGATTGTTCATAGGTGATACGCATGGTTCAATTACTCCCTGATATTCCAACTGTGTCAGAATTTCGGAGACGGGGCCTTTGCCTGCCGTTTGATGGGATATTGGGGTTGTGGCTGCGGTAGTGACCGCAAAGGTATTGCATGAGGAGGTGATTCTTCATCCCATCCCACATGGTTGCGGTATAACGCTGGAGCCAGGTACACAGCCCACTCTGCTGCAAGTGCTTCGGCTTTGTCTTTTGGGACATGCCTTGAAAAGCTTGGAAGGATTGCCTCCTCTCCTTTATGTGCAGCAAGTACGAATGAGGGTGGCCAATCCACCTCCGCTAACAAAATGTCATATGAAGAGGTTAGATTTTCCCAAAAAATCCCTTTTATCTCACGCGGTATATCACCTTCAATTTGGATGACTATGTTATAAAGTCTGTCAGGGGGTGCCACTCTCGTGTCAGCTGTCTCTACTGTAACGAATGTTTCAGTTGCTGTCGCCTCCATATGAGGACGTAGCGCCTCCCGCACTATGGTAACTTCCGCGGCGCTGTCTAGGAGGGTCACTGCCCACGTCCAATTCTGGAGTCTCGTTCTCACGGTCTGAGGCATATTTCGCTGTGACAGCGGCAACCTTTTTCTTCTGAAATTGCGGTCGAGGAAGATGAAAGTCTTCTGCTTTACCTCTGACTTGTTGTCGAGGTTGGTCTCGCTCCTGGGGAGCCTCTCGGCCCCTTCCTCTATCTTGCCGTCCTCCTCCACCAGCCTGTGACGACGTCTGGGCCTGTGAAGAACGAGGAGAACGCGTATCAGAGCTCTGAAACCTTTCTGGTGATTTAATCCTTGACCTATCACGTAAATCATAAGTACGTTCAGAAGAAACCGAAACTGGGGAAGCGCCTCTCGACCCCGGCTTCTTTTGTTGCTTACCCTGCTTTTTCTGTCTCCAACTCTTTTTAGTGAAGACTGGTCTATCATCTTTCTCAGATGTACTTTTTGTTTGTGTAATTTGTGGTTGCGATTGAGTTTGCATTTTTACAAAAGGCTTGTTGCCTAGGCTATTTCTTCCAATTGTTTTATAAGCCCGGGCTATTATTTTCGGTAATTCGCGAGGCCTGTCCAACTCTGGGACCAAAGCCAAAGCATTCGCTACTTGAAAGTTCATAGCATCGCCCTTGACATTTCCAAGGATCAGCTCAGCTACTACATCAAACACTCCCACTAGTCTCATCCCTAATTCCACAGCCGCTTCAGGGCCATGTTCATCCTGTACTTTTTAATTACAGAGGGTAGAACCGTCATGGAAGGAGTTCCAAAACATTTTGAATAAACTGCTGCGAATACCTTACCCCAATTTTCACATGATGTCAAATCGGGGATTATGTCTTTTGGCAAACTTATCGTAAGGATGCGATGTTTATCCACTGGGGACGTATGTGGAAACACCGCTTCTATCTGATCGAACTTTTCGGCAAGCCAGTAAGGATAATCGTCCTTATTTTGTGGACGTTTGCCCATCACAGAATTTACCATGACAGGACTTATAGTCACTCCAGCTGCAATAGCTGGTTGGCCTGCGACTACAGGAGCAGCTCCATGGAGGCTACCTGTAACGTATGTCACCAAGGCTCGATGCACTCGCACCAATTCGGTATGCATAGTGCGCAGTTCCGCAAGCGGTAATGCCAGATAATTTGGATGCGGGGTATACCCGGCTAATACAGGCCAAGTGGCCCCCTGAATTGACAAGGGGCCTAAACGAACTGCGGTAGTTGGTTGTGGTAGGGCGCCATTAAACCAAACACGGTGCTGCCAAGCCGTGAGAGGCACTTCAAGAGCAGTATAGGGTCGATAGGCAGCAGGAACAGCGGTGGGCTTATATTCATGAAACAGCTTATCACCTGCATCCACCGCTTCAAAAGTGATCCAAGTGTAAAACACTTCAAAGTGATAAGCCGGATCGGCTTGAACCACAAAGACCAACTCGACCCCTGTATCGGGCACTCCATACACAGCTAAGTGGTCTCGGAGTGCTCTCGACTATGTGCAGCTATCGCCACACCAGCCATGACTAAACAATTATATTCGACAACCTAACAGGGAGCACAAAAATGGGTCTGTTAACTAACCTTTTTTAATAATATCAAGCTTGAAAGAACCTATAAAACATTCAATATAGGAGGTATCACCGTCACATACGCCTCCGGAAGCGTACGCGAGGGGTTTGTGGACAAGCACAAGTACTACTCAAGCGTCTCGCAGATAAGCTGCCCCACGTTGGGCGCCATGTCATAAGGTTTCTGCACATACACAGAGCTATGCACAGGAAAACGGGACCCCGGAATACAGTGGTTTGCCACCATATACCGTAGCACCCAAAAACCCCAACCCAACTAGCTTAGCATCCCATTAGCACCCAAGTACTAATGTTTGGACAACCCAGAACACGGTATCTTTATCTCAGGACTCACTGAAGCAAGAACACTCTTTCGCCACTCACTCGTACTTGTCCACAAGGTGCGTAGGAAGAGACACTGGATAGGTTAAAATGTTTATTCCAACTTACGTGCTCTAATGTACAGTACACGTGTCAGTACTAATAGCATAATGCATATTACTAATATAAGCAGCATGGTTACAATTCCATAGAATACAAACGGGGAAAGCATTTCAGAGCTCAGTGGATAAACGTATAAATAACATTACCACCCTCCCCTTGCAGTAAGATAGTTGATTATTATAATAGAAGACCTCTGGGCTTTGACTAGCGAACCCCCATACCTCAGTCTCTAGATGCAGAATTACATCAGCAGGACATCATAGCTCTTCTCACTGAAAGGGATTTCTCCAAGTGTCTTAAGCGCTAGTAAACCACAGTATTAAAAGCATACCAAATTCTTCATGGCAATTGCACATAATGTTATGTCTGGGTGCGCGAGACTGGCCATATCAGGAAGAACCGAAATACATTGTTATGCGACCTTGTACATGTTTGTGCAGACTGAGCCCAAAAAGGTGAACAACAGAAAATGCAGACAGTGCAAAAGAACTTGGCACGAGCAAAGGGCGAGGAAGGCCCGGCTCAGTGTAACGTGCGCAAAGAAAAGCAGCATGGCAGCCAGGCCTAGGCCAACATAACAAGGCAGGTAACAATCCACAAGACAGTGGTGGTGGTACTGGTGGTGGTAGTACTGGTGGTGGTGGTACTGGTGGTGGTGGTACTGGTGGTGGTACTGGCGGTGGTGGTGTACTGGTGGTACTGGTGGTGGTGGTACTGGTGGTGGTACTGGTGGTAGTACTGGTGGTGGTTGTGGTGGTACTGGTGGTGGTGGTGTTACTGGTGGTAGTACTGGTGGTGGTACTGGTGGTAGTACTGGTGTTGGTGGTGGTACTGGTGGTGGTAATGGTGGTGGTGGTGGTACTGGTGATGGTGGTGGTACTGGTGGTGGTGGTACTGTAGGTACTGGTGGTGGTGGTGGTACTAGTGGTAGTGGTGGTGGTACTGGTGGTGGTGGTGGTACTGGTGGTGGTGGTACTGGTAGTACTGGTGGTACTGGTGGTGGTGGTGCTACTGGTGGTGGTAGTGGTACTGGTGGTACTGGTGGTGGTACTGATGGTACTGGTGGTGGTCATGGTACTACTGGTACTGGTACTGGTGGTGGTGGTACTGGTAGTGGTGATTGTGGTACTGGTGGTGGTAGTAGTGGTACTGGTGGTGGTGGTGGTACTGGTGGTAGTACTGGTGGTACTGGTGGTGGTACTGGTGGTGGTGGTGGTACAGGTGATGGTGGTGGTGGTGGTACTGGTGGTGGTGGTACTGTAGGTACTGGTGGTGGTGGTACTAGTGGTAGTGGTGGTGGTACTGGTGGTGGTGGTGGTACTGGTGGTGGTGGTACTGGTGGTACTGGTGGTACTGGTGGTGGTGGTGCTACTGGTGGTGGTGGTGGTACTGGTGGTACTGGTGGTGGTACTGATGGTACTGGTGGTGGTCATGGTACTACTGGTACTGGTGGTGGTGGTACTGGTAGTGGTGATTGTGGTACTGGTGGTGGTAGTAGTGGTACTGGTGGTGGTGGTACTGGTGGTGGTGGTACTTGTGGTGCTGGTGGTGGTGGTACTGGGGTGGTGGTGGTGGTACTGGTGGTACTGGTACTGGTGGTGGTACTGGTGGTGGTGGTACTGGTGGTACTGGTGGTGGCAGTGGTACTGGTGGTGGTGGTACTGGTGGTGGTAGTGGTACTGGTGGTGGTGGTACTGGTGGTGGTGGTGGTACAGTACAGGTGGTACTGGTGGTGGTGGTTGTGGTACTGGTGGTGGTGGTGGTACTGGTGATGGTGGTACTGGTGGTCATACTGGTGGTGGTGGTGGTGGTACTAGTGGTGGTACTGGTGGTACTGGTGGTGGTACTGGTAGTGGTACTGGTGGTACTGGTGGTGGTGGTGGTGGTACTGGTGGTGGTACTGGTGGTGGTGGTGGTACTGGTGGTGGTAGTGGTACTGGTGGTGGTGGTACTGGTGGTGGTTGTGGTACTGGTGGTGGTACTGGTGGTGGTGGTACTGGTGGTGGTACCAGTACTGGTGGTGGTTGTGGTACTGGTGGTTTTACTGGTGGTGGTAGTACTGGTGGTGGTGGTACTGGTGGTGGTACTGGTGGTGGTAGTACTGGTGGTGGTGGTACTGGTGGTGGTACTGGTGGTGGTGGTGGTGTACTGGTGGTACTGGTACTGGTGGTGGTACTGGTGGTGGTAGTGGTGGTGGTGGTGGTACTGGTGGTGGTGGTGGTACTGGTGGTAGTACTGGTGGTGGTGGTGGTACTGGTGGTACTGGTGGTGGTGGTGGTACTGTTGATGGTGGTGGTACTGGTGGTGGTGGTGATACTGGTGGTATTGGTACTGGTGGTGGTTGTACTGTTGGTACTGGTGGTGGTGGTACTGGTGGTGGTGGTACTGGTGGTGGTGGTGGTGGTTCCGGTGGTGGTACTGGTGGTGGTGGTACTGGTGGTACTGGTGGTGGTACTGGTGGTACTGGTGGTGATACAGGTGGTACTGGTGGTGGTGATGGTGGTTGTACTAGTGGTACTGGTACTGGTGGTGGTGGTACTGGTGGTACTGGTGGTGGTGGTACTGGTGATGGTGGTACTGGTGGTGGTACTGGTGGTACTTGTACTGGTGGTGGTGGTGGTACTGGTACTGGTGGTGGTGGTGATGGTACTGGTGGTACTGGTGGTGGTGGTGGTGGTAGTGGTAGTGGTGGTGGTACTGGTGGTGATGGTACTGGTTGTGGTGGTGGTACTGGTGGTGGTGGTACTGGTGGTACTGGTGGTGGTGGTGGTGGTGGTGGTGGTGTTGGTACTGGTACTGGTAGTGGTGGTGGTGGTGGTACTGGTAGTGATGGTGGTGGTGGTGGTACTGGTAGTGGTGGTGGTGGTGGTGATGGTACTGGTAGTGATGGTGGTGGTACTGGTATTGGTGGTGGTGGTGGTAGTGGTGGTGGTGGTGGTACTGGTAGTGGTGGTGCTACTGGTACTGGCGGTACGGGTACTGGTGGTATTGGTACTGGTGGTCGTGGTCGTGGTATTGGTGGTATTGGTGGTGGTATTGGTGGTATTGGTGGTGGTACTGGTGGTATTGGTGGTGGTACTGGTACTGGTGGTACTGGTGGTGGTGGTACTGGTGATGGTGGTACTGGTGGTGGTACTGGTGGTACTGGTACTGGTGGTGGTGGTACTGGTGGTGGTGGTGGTGGTACTGGTGGTGGTGGTACTGGTGGTACTGGTACTGGTGGTACTGGTGGTGGTGGTGGTAGTGGTGGTGGTACTGGTGGTGGTGGTACTGGTCGTGGTGGTGGTACTGGTGGTGGTGTTACTGGTGGTACTGGTGGTGGTGGTGGTGTTGGTACTGGTACTGGTAGTGGTGGTGGTGGTGGTACTGGTAGTGGTGGTAGTGGTGGTGGTACTGGTAGTGGTGGTGGTGGTGATGGTACTGGTAGTGATGGTGGTGGTACTGGTATTGGTGGTGGTGGTGGTAGTGGTGGTGGTGGTGGTACTGGTAGTGGTTGTACGGGTACTGGTGGTATTGGTACTGGTGGTCGTGGTATTGGTAGTGGTGGTACTGGTGGTGGTATTGGTGGTATTGGTGGTGGTACTGGTGGTATTGGTGGTGGTACTGGTACTGGTGGTATTGTTGGTGGTACTGGTGGTATTGGTGGTGGTACTGGTGGTATTGGTGGTGGTACTGGTGGTACTGGTACTCGTGGTACTGGTGGTACTGGTAGTGGTACTACTGGTGATACTGGCACTGGTGATACTGGTACTGGTGGTGGTGGTACTAGTGGTGGTGGTACAGGTGGTGGTGGTGGTACTGGTGGTGGCGGTGGTACGGTTGGTGGTTCTGGTGGTACTGGTTCTGGTACTGGTGGTGGTGGTACTGGTGGTACTGGTACTGGTCGTGGTACTGGTACTGGTGGTGGTGGTGGTACTGGTGGTGGTGGTGGTACTGGTGGTGGTGGTGGTACTGGTGGTGGTGGTGGTATTGGTGGTGGTGGCACTGGTGGTGGTGGTACTGGTGGTGGTGGTGGTAATGGTGGTGGTGGCACTGGTGGTGGTGGTACTGGTGCTTGTACTGGTGGTGGTACTGGTGGTGGTGGTCGTGGTACTGGTACTGGTGGTACTGGTGGTGGTACTGGTGGTGGTACTGGTGGTGGTACTGGTACTGGTGGTGGTGGTACTGGTACTGGTGGTGGTGGTATTGGTGGTGGTGGTATTGGTTGTGGTAGTGGTGGTAGTGGTGGTATTGGTGGTGGTATTGGTGGTGGTACTAGTACAGGTGGTATTGGTGGTGGTACTGGTACTGGTGGTATTGGTGGTGGTACTGGTTGTGGTCTCGTCTGAACAAAGGTGTGCGGCTGCTATTAAAGTGAAAGCACAGAATGGGGCGCTTTTACAAATAAAAGCATTTGTTTCTCAAGTCGACAAACAAATGCTTTTTTTTAATAAAAGCGCCCCATTCCGCGCTTTCACTTTAATAGCGGCCGCGCACCTTTGTTTAGACGAACCCAGTCTAAAAAAAGTAGCATGCCACCATTAAAGATAAAGCGTGGAATGGGGCGCTTGTTTAAAAAAAAACAAAGTAGTCCATGAATAACTACATAAAGGCCTACAGTGTAATGAAACTGTAGTTGGCCGGTGCTCCTGGCTTCCAAACAGAAGTGATGTATCTGGAGCACCGGCCAACAAGGAGCCAGTAAATAAAAGCAATGGAGCTTTGAACCAATAGCAGGCAGCAGCTGAAATTACACTTTGTAGAGTGTTTACAGGAGTTCTTGCAGACAGCGCATGCGCGCTGATGCCTGACCTAAAAATGCACAGTGCCTGCGACTGATAAAAAAATATTGAAACTCTAGATTAATTGGCATTAAATTCAGGAGTTGGGGGGAGCAAATATAGGGGGGCAACGCCCCAACGGTCTCATAAAGGAGCCAACGCTGCGTGGCAGTGACAGCAATTCTAAGACCCAAACATTGATTTCCCGATTTTATTGAATCACTTTAATTTATTCAAGCTAATGCTTATAAGTTTTCTCGAAGTTGCTAGCCCCATGTATTAACACCTCTTACAATTCATGCACGCATTATTTATACAAAACAATAGCAGAGCAGACTGCCTTATTTTTCAATTATGAAAAATAATTTATTATAAAATTAACTTTAATACAAGAACACAGTTTTTTTCATAATCTGGTCAAACCATTTGTTGTACCAAAGTCGTAATAGCTTTTCAGCCTTTCTGCTATAATCATTTTCACTATATTATGTCAAATGGTCATAACAACTTTATTTGCTCACATCTAGTATATATTGTTTATCTGTAGATATGCAAAGAGATTTCATCACCTGGCAATTTAGATGAAAGTGCCAATGCACAGTTAGTGGAGTTTATTTATGGCAAAACACATTATGACAACTTAACAGCAGGTACATAACCTGTCAGCCATCACATTCTGCTGTCAGAGAGATGTTTTGTGGCTCTATCATCGACTGCACAGTATTACTGTAGATACTTTACATAAGAGTTGTTAAATTTAAGTTGGTAATGTAATCTAAGGTCAAGCTTGCCTTCTTTATATAACAAAGCATCACTTGTGTCTTCTTAAAAACAGATCCTTTAAGATGGACCTGGATATTTAGTGAACTTGCATCATTTTAACAAAATATATGAACAGTGACTGGGTAAATATTGAGCTTCTTTCAAAAAATTATAAAGATTTAGGGCTTATTTTAGAGTTTGGTGGATGTATTCCACTGTATTTATACTTCCCACTGTATGTATACTTCCCTTTCTATCGACATAACTCTGGCAGTGCTACCTCCACACCTGGGATGGCAGAAATGAACTATAAAAAGGCCATACATTGGGCTAAATCTCCCCCTTATCAATCTGCAACCATGTTGTTGGTGTTTTTCAGTGTATCGGAGTGTATGTACCTCGCTATAGTGGATAAGGATGACCAAGCCAATTAACTTCAAAATCGGAGGTCTGTTCTCCTTATAGTCTTTAACTTTGCAAAGATTTGCATGCATTTTCAACACATATCCAAATCTTGCTGCCGACTTCGATCTATTACAGGTCGGATACATCAACCTTGTTTAAGCAGATCATCCTTTTTGCTTGTTTATGTCTACAATAATAGGTGATTTTCTTAGTGATTGCCTTTATCGTTTTAGCAGTAATATGTGTCATTTATCTTTGTGTAAGGATTCATATTTTTTACATATGCTTATATGTCAAGTATGCACACATGTTTCAGTTCTTATTTTTCCTCAAATGTTTATATATTTTTGTACACTTGTAACATATATTGACATGTGTGATCAGATTAGCGTCAGGGAACGAAGGCAAGGACAGTGATTCCAGAGGTAACACTTAGTAAGGTGGCAGGGCAAGGTAAATACCATTCTACTCAAATTATAACTGTGGTCACAGAACTACAGAGAACAGGAGACAGGCAAGAACAAGGTTTGATCAAAGTAAGGGATGTACTGGTATATGACAAGAGTCTCTTGGGGGCATATTATCAACGGCCAGCGATAATTATCGCTGGCCGTGCTTAGCGATAGATTTCCTATCGCAGGCTATCTCCGGAATTTATCGCCCTGGTAGCGCGTTATTAACAACGCGTTTCTCCAGGGCGATAAAAATTCCAGAGATAGCGCGCTTATCGCCGTTTTGAAGGGAACATCGCTGGTTTTCCAGCGATGTTCCCTGCAAACGGCGATAACCTTGCTGATACGACCCTGTGGTCGTATCAGCATAATCCACCCCTATGTCACACATAGGTAAGTCAGGATTTTAGCAGGCGTTAGATTTTGGCGAAATCTGCCGTTTTCGCCAAAATCTAACGTATGCTAAAATCCTGTGGGCTGCCTTGTAAATATCGCGATGTGAACATCAGCGATATTTGCAAGGTAGTCCATCCGAGGTACGCCCAGTGACGCCCACTTTGCATCTCATTAGAGATGCAAAGCTGGGTGTTAAGGGAAAGGGCGCTACGGCAAGGATTCACGCGATAGCGTGACCTTGCTGATAAGGCGATAAAATTATCGCCGATTTTCGGCCGAAAACGGACGCAAAAGCGGCGATAATTTTATTGCGCCGCCTTGATAATATGCCCCTTAGTAGCTTAGGGAACATCCCTTGGACTGACACCAGCAGATTGCTCTCAACAACAGTTCTACAGTGATGTCATATTGGTGCTTGTTGTTATAGAGACCGTTGTACTCAATGCAAGGTGGACTGAGACAGACAACAATACTGAGACAGGTAAGACTCCAAAGGACCTGGGCACAACAGCAGAAGTCTTCATCCTACCTCATTGGAACTGAGACCAAGCCAGAGTTCACACTGTAAAGGAATATGGACTGCCCCAGAAAGTGGGCTGGATTTGGAATGGGACTGAAAAACCGGGTGGAAAGAATAGCCAGAATACAAAACAGGCAAGACAGCAAGGAAACAGGGAGAAAACCAAGACAAAGAATTATGAACATGGCTACAGAAGTCAAGAACTAGAATACAAGGGTCAAGACATGGTTGTATGGGCACTGGGACAGGCAATGCCCTGTTTGTACAGGGAAACTGGAACCAGGATTCAGAACAAGAAACTCGAGGATGTACCCAACAGACACTGGAACAAATAAATCTCTACTTGGGCATGGAAACTGAAACTAGGATTCAGAACAAGGAATTCAAGAATACGGCCAACAGGCATGGGAACAAGTAATGCCTTCCTGGTACATGGACTAACAGGGCCAGAACAGTAAATCAGAACATGGAAACAAAGAGAACTGCTGGCAGCTCAGTAGATACATGATCAGAAGCCCAACAGAAATCAGGATATCAGGCTAGAAAGGATAGGCAGAAAGAAAGGTAAGACTGCAAAGCAAGGGAATCATGTAAAGAAAAATGCAGCACATGCCAGCCACAGAAAGGCAGAATACTGCAAAAAGCAGTAACAGGAATAAGGACTCATCTCAGGATTTTGTGGATTTAGCAGAGCAGGCAACTGGAGAAAAAAGCAAGAGCCCCCAGTAACGACAGTTGAAGCACCAGTTCTGAATAAATAAGCCAGACTTAAATCGCTCCTCCTATCTCACAGTGACACAGGGTAAATGGAACTCACAACATGTGTGAGATAACTGCAGTACAGTTCAGGTGAGAGAAGTTAAAGTCCCTCCTCCACCTCTCTGTCTGAAGAAGTGCATTAAAGTTCCGGGAAGCAACCAGTGGGCAGGATGAAACTCCAAAGTGGAACATGGATTAGATTATGTTTCATGACATGGCGGGATCACATGGGCATGCTGGAAATAGTAAGACAGACTTCCAAGTATAATAAGATTCACCAAAAGGCTCTTTTACAGCTCTCAGGCTCGGGTAGGGCATGCAAATACCATAATGCATTAGGAGTTGATAAGTAAACCCTGGAATTGAATCTGGAGTGGATCTGATTTCCAAGAGGATTTGTAAAGTCTGTGAATGAACATAGAAGTGCAGCACTGGTTCCAAATTAGTGTTCAGAATGTCAGCAAGCTCACAGAAGGTTATAGAAGTAGCTCTACATGATGACAGGATCGAAGAATCCTGACTAGGGGTGCCTTCAGATGCCACATTTATGCATGGCACAAGCTAGTGGGTGGAAATGACCCCCCAGATACCCTAACTAATGGAGTAAATGTTCCTGGGGCTAAACCTACACCCTTTGGCAATTTCAAGCTGGCATAAGTCTTTGGCCACATTAAACTTTGCTTTGAGGATTGAGGGTGTGAGCAGGAAGTGTGCTATGGTAATTCCAGCGTCTTCACAAATCTATCACTAAAATCCAGTTTTATGGAGTCTCTGCACCCTCAACAAACTCAGAGACAGATGTCTGGTAGAACAAAAATCTGGCTTTCCAGCAACCAGACAATGCATACACAAGAAATGGTTTGGTATCCTGCTTCCCTCCTATGAAGAACTGTCAAACAGCAAGTGACATTCAAGCAAGATTTGACACTCCAATGGTGAAGAGGATGCAGCCCCACCCTGGGTTCTAGCACAACTCTCTCTCCCAGTGGGGCTGGTGTGTGGCTAACTAGAAGGACAAAAGGTGAGTCAGGCCCAGGTGTGAGTTACATCTGTCTATGACAGGGGAGGTGTTGTAATCCTGTATCTATATGCATCTTATGCACAGGATGATGCAAGGGAATGTGGATTGTGGGGGCAGCCTACGTTCTGCATCCTTTGTATGGAGCAGGCCTTCCAATTGGCTCAGTTACTGAGAGGCTGGCTGTGGGATGCTACGCTCCCTTTGCAGTGGGAAGGAGCAGGATGGCAGCGCCTTCATGCTTTTGAGTGATAATGACTTGAATGCATCTCAAGCGCAGACCAGTTTTGCCCCAACTTAGAGCACAAGTGATGCTGGTGATGCTGGGGTTGGAGTTCCACTGACTGGAAAGGATTTTGCTTCAAGATATCTCAAGTTGTGGAGACCACCTGTTTATTTGAGGGATTTTGTTCAATGATGTGATGATGGTGTCACATATCAAATCCAGTTGTCAGGATTTTTATTCTTTTGTTTGTTATTGTTTGCTGTGTTTGTCATATGTTTGGTCTGTTTGTAAGAGGGGAGGTGTGTTGTAATCCTGTATCTATATTCATCTTATGCACAGGATGATGTAAGGGAATGTAGTGTGTGGGGGCAGCCTACGTTCTGCATCCTCTGTATGGAGCCGGTGTTCCAATTGGGTCAGTTACTGAAAGGCTGGCTGTGGGGTGCTACGCTCCATTTGCAGGGGACAATCCTTTAAGAAATAAACCTCCTTCAACTTACCTCAGTCTTCTGGTGATTCTCTGGAGGGTGCAAGAGGAGGCCCTTTTGAAGTGCACCAACAGGCTAGGTGCAGTCCCCAGACAATTCTGTCAAGGGGAGGACAACCCTTCCCCACACCTAAGGTCCATTGTCCCTGTAGTGAGAGCAGTTCACACCTCACCACAGGGGAGCCATCAAGCTGCCAGCTGACAGTTGAATACTTACTGAAAGGCCTTAGAGGCTTTAGCCAGTCAAAAGGTAACTTTTTAAAATGCTTTTCTGTAATAGTTCGACAAAAATTGATTTTTACCATTAAATTGGATTTTGTTTAATTCCTAAAATGAGTCCATTAAATATTTCTCTAGTGGTTATCAATCTGAAATTAGCATCATCAGGTGTTATAATGTAATCCTGTGTTTACCTATGGTAGTGGCTATCCTTGCTACAGTGAAAATAGCTTTTGTGTTTTATCACTGTGGGAACATGGTTAACATTAAACCTTTACATGTACTACTTTTAAATACCATACATCCTGCCTTAGGACGTTAGCACCTCCCTTAGGGTTACTTTTTAATATTTAAAATGAAGATTTGGGCCTGTCAAAAGGTTTTATTTTGGCAGGTCGAAATGGCAGTTTAAAACTGCACAGGCAGGCTACATTGTTGGGCCTGGAGACATGCTTAATACTGTCACTATAGTGGTTTTCTGAAGGGGTGCTGCATCCCATAAGTGACATTTAACTTATAGGCCGTGGGTACAGCTTGTATCTTATACTAGGGACTTACAGGTTAAATAAACCAATCTGGTGTGCACCAATGTTATCATTTTAAAAGGAGGAGCACAGCACTTTACCTCTGGTGAGCAAGAGTAAGGGTTTCTGAGTTCTACAGCCAGAAATATTAGGATTCAACAAAAATTCAAGGTGATTCTGCCGAAGTGGCACATTTCTAATATTACCATATAGTTCTCTAAATCATGTTTACATACAGACGTTTAACACATAGATAGTATTGTAACTATCTTTACTTACAAGATCGCGGCTGGTGTGTGTTTATGTTTATGTGCATGTTGTTTGCTGGTTGTTTTTAGTTTGGAATGTGTATGCGCTGTGAGCGTTTTCATATCTGTTGGTGCTTGTGTGTTGTGGGAAAAGTGTTCAGGGTGGTGCATTAGAGTATGAATAGGAATGGGTGAGGATGAAGTGGGAAGGTGGGAATCTGTTGTAGGATTTGCTGTGATGTCAGAAGAGGCAGTTACTGGACGTAAGCCTCTTTGTAGGGCAGAGATGACAGAGTGAATGTCATCAAGGATGTTGATTACTTGTATTAGTTGGTGACCAGCAACCTGAATAGCATTCAGTACTCCAGTCTGACTAACAGAGAGGCTCTGTAAAAGAGCAAGTGCCTCTTCTGACACCAGAGCAGCTGGCATGGGTGCAAGGGGAGTGGTTCCTTGTGCAAAGGAGTCCCCAGCCCATCTACGGGCTGAGTGTGGCTTATCCACTTGGAATACAGGACTGAAGGTGGAGATGTTACAGGTGGTGGAGGCAGACACTGTGATAGGTTGGAGGTCTTGGAGTCTGTTGTTGTGCTGGCCTCCTTGGGAGCCCTTCACCGCCTGTTGATCATTCTGTATCCGTGATGTTGTGTTCGGATTTCGAGAGGATGTCCTGTTCTTCCCCAGATGGCTGGCCACTGTCTCCTTCACTTGCTCCTGAGTTTGCTTAAAGAAAAGATAATTTTTATTAAAATCTATCTTAAATAAAAAGTAATATTTTACTTCTGACTTTGTTCAAAAAAGAAAAAGCATTGACTTAATTAGAAATAACATTAATTTCCATGCTGATTTTAAATATAAAACGAATGGACATAAAAATCCACAATTCTTATATTTTGACAGCTAATAATCCCTGTGTCATTTCATTTGGGCCATCTAAGTTGCATTCACTTTAGTGTCAATTAGAAATCTAAAATATAAATTTTTTAATTTGATTTCCATGTAGTTGCTAAATAGTTCACAATAAACGCATTTCTCTAATTCTATATCATACCTTGACCTCATGTATTTTTTCAATCAAGCTGTCATTCAATGAGTTCTTTGCATTTATAAGTAACTGCACAGATTCCTTATCAAACAGTATTGTTATGAAAAATCATACTTGAAATCAAATTCCTGATTTAATCACATATTTCTTGGTACTTTGTCACTTTCCATCATAAAAGTATCTTTCAAAATGTCAGATCTGGGCCTCAATCAGTTTTAATCAATACTTCCCTCGGCCGTAACCCCAACGTGACTAAAGGCCTGATTACAGCTTTGGCGTAGCGGGGCTGCACACAAACGCCCCACTCCCACACCAACAAAGTCGACTGCTCATTGGGTTACAAATTGTAGTGCGGGCCGACAATCCTGTCACAGCTGTCCCACAGTGCTGATTATCCAAAGGCTCATAGGAGAGCCTTGGAAAGGGAGTGCTGTGGGTCAGCCACAGCACGTTCCAGCATGGCATGGCCTGTATAGGCCATGCCATGCTGGAACAGGTGGTGCATGCAGACAGGGGGGCACATCCTGTGCCTCCCTGCATCCACCCCGTGCAGCGAGGCACCAGGGGGCACTGTAGGGCCCTCTGAGTTTCCTCACTGCCAGCAGTTTCATGGAGGGCTCACTGCCATGAGACAGCTGGCAGTGAGGAAACACGTAATATGCTTGACAGGGCCGCAGCAGCCCTGGCAAGCATATTGCTGCCTCACACCGCTGCACCACCGCCAGGGATCGCGGATCCCTGGCGGTTGCAGTGGAGCACTGGCGGTCCGACCACCATACTTGTAATGGGGCGATCGGACCACCAGTGCGGCGGTGGCATGACTACCACTGCCATGGCACTGTGAGTCTGGCGGTCTGTGGACTGCCAGACTCAATCAGGCCCTAAGTCTATACCTGAGGGGTTTGTGCAGTTTTGGTGTTATATCGGCATAGGGCGACTCTGTCAAGTATTTGGTAAGGGGGTATTTCTCTCTTTCACAGCACTTTGTAATTTAGGTGTCATTAATTGGCAGGGTTTTTTTTAGATACTTTCAGCTCAGATATTTTATTGTTCGCCTCTAGGCGGATGAAGATACAATGGAGCATAATGCGTTTTTAGGCAGACTTTGCTATCTGTCTAAATAACACCCCATTTGCACTCTCTAGCAGACTCTCTTATGCTAAGGTTCCAAGGAACAACCCTTTGTGTATTTAGAAAGTAAATGTGTTAAGAATCTGGGATAGTCAGTTTCTTCTGATGATATCGGACTGAGCGCCCAATTTTGACCGCTGTAGCCACAGTGGCAGTGCGGGCACTGCCACACCGGTGGTTCGACTGCCATATTAAAAGTTGGGGCTCCTGCAACTGCCAGGGATCAAAGATCCCTGACGGTGTTGCAGCCGTCTTGAGGCTGCCATATGCTTGGCAGTGTCGCTGCGGCACCGGCAAGCATATTGCGAGTTTCATCTCCGCCACGGTTTTGATGGTGGTGAGCCCGCCATGAAAAGTGTGGCGGAGAAGAAACAAAGGGGGCCCTACAGGGCCCCCTGTTGCTTCAGGGCCATGGGGTGCATGCAGGAGGGGCACCCGTTGAACCCCCCTGTGTGTATGCACCTCAGTTCCTGTTCAGTATAGACTGCAACATTCCATGCCGTGCAGGAATGGGCTTTGGCGTTCCCGGTGTGGTGCCTTTTCAATGGGCACTGCAGTGGGAACGCCAAAGGACCGCCTGCTAGTCCAGGAGAAAACTCCTAATCTGCCGGGAGGTCTAACTACGGGTTTGGCAGTCCAGGAGCGGGGCACTGGAGTTGTGGCCCGCTCCAGGACTGCTAAACTCGTAATCAGGCCCTTAGTATCCAGCCGGCCCAAAATATGCTAAATGTAATTAGTCTCAAGTCTCATTTTATAAAGGTTTTATATGACATGTATTCCACACCTTATAGGTTGTTTAGAATGGGTGTTAGAGAAACCTCTAACTATTTTAGTTGCATGGCACCAGATGCGGATACTACTCGTATCTTTGCAACCTGCCCAATTCTCTGCCCATTTTGGGCTGCAGTATTTAATAAATTGAATAGTCTGTTACGTACGATATGCTGCTAGTTTCGATTCTAAGATTATGAAGCTGGGTTGTTCCAAGGAGATGCCCGGAAACTTGGTCGGGATTTATTACTTTGCAATTACAGTGGCAAGATTGGGCATTGCAAGAGTATGGCTGCAAAGCGAGTCAATGAATCCAAGGGCATGGTGGCAGTAATTTATTCTTACTTGTGGTCTAGAATTTACTATAATTCAGAACAATTCTACTAGATGCAAATTGAGGAGGCAATAGGGACCGGTTAGGGAGGGCCTCGTGCTGCACATGTCTGACTACCTACACAAGTTTTTATGACAGGCAATGCTATATCTGTCTGATTATTCATCTAGTAGAAAGGATCTTTTTTTCTTCTGCTTTTGTGATATTATGGGGGTATGTCAATTGTTTTGTTTATACTTGTCAGATATCATGAAATTGATGACTATATTTATGCTTTCTGTTATTGTATGGGCATGGTATATGTACTTTTAAACTTTATTAACTTTTTGTTTGTACTCAGTGGTTGACCTACATTTTGCAAAAATTTACTCATATCATGAACAACATATTACGGTTGTATGTCGGAACAACAAGTTCCTCTTCCCTGCATACCTAAACAACACGGTCTGTTTAGCGACTGCGTCTTAACCACGCATTGCTTTACCACGCATGCCTTTACCACAAATTTTTGTGGTAAAGGCATCCATGGTAAAGGGGTATGCGTGGCTAAGGTCACCACCCCCCCGAGCCCTAAATATGACCCCGCCCTCCCCTAATCCCTAAAAATGGCCCCATCCCCCTCCCTGAGCCCTAAAACCAACCCATTTAAAAAATACCCTGAACCCCTCTGAAAACTTCCACAAACCCCCCTCAACCCCTGAAAACGACCCCGAATCCCCACCTCCCCTAAAAACTAACCCGAACCCCCCACACCTAAAAAGTACCCTGAACCCCCACCCCCTAAAAATTACCCAGAACCCCCACCCCCTGAAAACTACCCTAAAACCCCACCTCCCCTAAAAACTACCCGAACCCCCACCACTAAAAACTACCCCAAACTCCCAGCCCTGAAAACTACCCCGAACCCCCACCTCCCCTAAAAATTAACCTGACACCCTACCATGCCTTAAAACTTACCCCAAACCCCCACCATCCCTTAAAACTAGCCCAAACCCCCACCACCCCTGAAAACTACCCCGAACCCCATCCCTGAAAACTACCCCAAACCCCCTACACCCCTGAAAACTACCCCAAACCCCCACCCCTAAAAACTACCCCTAAACCCCACCCCATAAAAACTACCCAGAACCCCCACCCCTGAAAAGTACCCCGAAACCCTACCTCCCCTAAAAACTACCCCAAACCCCCACCCCTAAAAACTACCCTGAAACCCCACTTACCTGTCCGTGTCTGCTTTCCGACGCTCCTCATCCCCAACACTAGAGCGACTTTGCCTTAACCACGCACATGAGTGGTTAAGGCAAAGTCGTTGTTCGGGCAAGCGTGGTTACACTTGCGGGCTTCCGGAACTCGTGGCTCTGGCCTCGTGGTTCCAGATGATTCCCACATATTACACTACAATGTACACATTTCTACATTACAATACAGGGGAGAAAAGATTTGTCATGTTTATGATGCAGGTATCCCAAAGGCCTAATAATTAAAAATACCTTTTTTCTGTTTTACTCAAGGTTTATTCAAAGCAAGGAACCATTTATGTTGTAAAATAATAGTAGATTCCTTAGCAGGTTTAAAAAAATTAAATAAAAGGAATGCCTTTACTTAACATATGGTGAGATACTATGAAAATATGATATTTGATAAGCTATACAATCAAACATGTCTTAGATAAATTAACATCATGTCTACAATCCAAACCCTGGCCTAAAGTGCTGACATAGAAGACTCTAATGGCACACATGTTCTTTCATGTGTAGTAATACATACATTATTTCATTTTTGTAAGTATACATGCTGTATATGCAAATAATGTGTTGCAAACAAAGGAGCATTTTTTATTTTGTTCATACACATTTGTTATACTTACCTTTACTATACACATCTTTAGTATTTATAAATCAAAATGTTATGTAATTATTTTAAAACAAATAGCAAAAAGTAAATAACAAATAGTTTACCACACTAGTCTGGCATTTACAAATGCCTCTCAAAAACAGATTCAGATTTTATGCTATTTCTTTTGTCACATGACTACGGAATTACTACTGCTTCTTATATCATTATATGCGTCCCTTAAAGTAATGCTCCTCTTTTCTGTTTTCAAATTCTGTTGTAACGTCACTTAATGTTTTTTACTTGATTTGTTTGTAAAACAACATAATGAAAGCCATTACTGGAAATATAATTGTACAATACTCCTGGCTTTGAGCAAAGATTTTAAAGCATCTAAGCATTCTTACCTTAGATTTTTTGTTTAGTATATTCTGTGAACAAGTCCTCTCGTTTGAGATTTTTGCCATAACTCAACACTTTCACAATTTCCTGAACTCTTTGGTATTTTTACATAAACAAAATCTGTTTTCTTATATATTTTTTGATATCCTATTCACAAACAAACCTAACCAAAATATTCTTCATGTTGATTTTTTACACATCAGTTCAACACTTAGCATTATATTTTGTGTCATATCCTTTACATTTTTTATATATCATTTGATTGGGTTTCTACGAAGAAAAACAAAACAGCTAAAACAATATGTCACCAATTGTAAGTATAATTATTCTTGTCTGGGGTATCAAAACCTGCCGGACCCCACTGTCCCTTTACCTTTCAAAGGCCTCCGAAGGTTTGCCAGGCGGTCCAAATTTTGTCCCATTTCTTGAGGCATCCCAACACTCACGGACCACTCGTTCGTCTAGCATACTCTAGTCCATGTCCCTTTACCATTCAGTGGTTTCTGGTTCTGCTTTCCTCTGCCATTTGGACTGCCGGCTCTTCTTGAGTCACAAACACCCAGTCATTTATAATTCCTAGTTGTGCCGCCCAATAGTATTTTTTAATGTCCAGTTGTGCTATGCCTCTGTCATAGATCCCCCTCGCTAATTTCAACAGGGTGATACATGGGGTGGGGGGCATCCCAAACCAAGAGCCACACTTCAGTCTCTAATTTGTTGAAGAACAGGGAAGTGGTAGTTCTGATTGTCGTACAGGAATTTGGGCAGTGTCATTATTTTAAAGACGGCTGCTATGCCCAGCAGCAATATCGGGAGGGACCACCAGTGTTTCATGTCCTCTCTGAAGCGGTCCAGAAGCCAGTATAGGTTTATGGCCATAAATCTGGCCCTATCTCTGGTGCTGTAAATGCCCAGGTATTTAAAGCCCTCAGTCGCAAGTGTTAGTCTATAGTTGATAGGAAGCTGCAGTGTGGGGCCTGAAATTGGGTATGCAAAGGACTTCTCCCAATCGATCCTGTAGCCAGAGTATCAGCAGAACATTTAAAAAACTTGGAGCGCTCTTGGTATGGATTGATGTGGGTCAGCTACATTTAGCAAACTGTTGGGAGGGTATGGGGATATTTTCTCTTCCCAGGCGCTGTCCCATCTCAGGGCCTGGATGAGTGAGTATTGTTGGATCGAAGCCACAAGAGGATGTAGAGTGAAGGCGAAGAGCATGGGAAGAATGTGCCCTAATGGAGCTCGAACAGGGCCGAGTAGATCCTGTTAACTTTGACCGCAGATAGTAGTTGTTAATAAAGGAGTGGTACCAGCTAAAGAAGCTAGGGCCCAATCCCATCACTTCATGGACTGTGAACATTTAGGGCCATTTCACTGTGTTGAAGACCATTATGGGATCCAACAGCATCAGCAAGGTCTGCTCCAACACTCTGCTGCTAAGCCCCAGTCCCCTATACAAGCGTTGCAGATTGTGTTTGGTCCACCTATGGGGCATAAATCCTGTTTGGTCCAGGTGGACTAGTGTTTTGATGTCCCTTCTGGGCCTACTTTGGTTTTCCCTTAGCTTAGCGTACTAGATGTTTTAGGCTGCTTCTGCTTGCGCAGCCACACATAACACGTTTGTTTTTGTGACATTATTTTAGTAATACGCTGTACATGTTGTTCTCTTATTCAGTGCTTCTTCTTGGGATTCCATCTGCACATTTTCTACAAGGTTGCCTAGAACACATAACACCATGTTGTACTGCTCAATCAGCAACAGCTTCTAATGTTTTAGACAGAACACAGTGGCCCAGCTGCAACTTTCCAACACAGTAGTTTTCTCATATAAACTGTGTTTTGTCCCGTTGGGGGCAGAGAGGAGAATTCTGGCAGAGAGACGTTTCCTGGACCAAACGCGCGCTAGGTATGTGGTCCGTTGCTAATCTCAGAGATCACTATTATATCCCTTTACTTACACAGTAAGAATAGGCCTAGACAGATCATTTGCCATGGTTGGGTTTTTCATTGTATAACGTCTGCTAGTAATGTTGATTACTTTGCTTAGTTGTATTTGTCTAATAATCGCAGCACATCTGCGTCATAATAGACTACGATCGTTTCAATAAATGTATTGTTAACTTTTCATCGTGTCTTTCCTTTGTTTACTAAGGGCATGCATGAGTGAGATATGAAAGGTGATAATCTGTTTCCACGGTTCCCTTAGGGACTAGAGGTTCATGTTCTAGGTTTGCAAAAATCCCCTGCTACTCTGGGAAGGTTAGGAGTTCAGGTGAGTCACTGTGAGCTAGCCGGATTCGGGCTACCAGGTACTGACGTGATAGAGAGACACAGTACCTACATTCCTACGTCCTGTCATCCCAAGGAACAGTTCTGCTTATCACAGAATCCCTGCGACATGGCGCCACCAACGATTGGTCAAGTACTTATTTAACAGGTCTCCTGATTAGTACTTGTGCGTGCCCATAGTACCCTTACCCAACGGAGAAGTCTGCGTGGTTGGGGATTTATCACACACAGTATTTTAGGAAGCTCCTAATTTTTGCTGTTGGCTGTTCAAGCTTGAGCCTTTAAAATGCTTGCCCATATTAGTGTTTCTACTTTGTTTCCATTACTGTTTTATACATGGTGCAGCTGCAGCCTATCCCAATTGCTGACAATTGCAGACATGCAGTCCAAGCCCATTTACATTTACATGGCCTTGGCAATGTAGGCGGTGACATAATCTTCGTATTTGAAGCCCGCGATGCCTACCGTTTAGAAGTATTTTATTCTTGGGTCAATTTTCCAGCTACGGTTGCTAACACTGGAACATTTCATGAATACACTAATGCTTAAACACTGCAAGCATACAGAGCATATCAGCTCTTGGAAATTACACTTTCACATTGGGAACATCAAAACTGGTTCTGAGGCGCCCTTTTACACGTACTTGCTCCTGTATGCATGGGTCCCTTTAGTAATGAAGGGGCCACCTGGTCAGCTTTGACTGGTTATACACCATTCCCTACAGGGTCTCAATGTTAATGAGCTACAGCAATTATACACTGGTCTAGTTAGACTATAAAGACGCTTAACTTAATATGTTTTGCACACCTTAATGGCTGTCCCATTGAGGGCAGGCCTAGCAGGGCACCCGCAGTTGCATGCAGTACCTACAATCAGTTCTGTAATTATTCATTCAATTATGGGTAAAATTCCAGCAAACAGTGAGGAAATTCCTCTCTGGATAGCCCAAAAAATAGATCAGATTAAGCTGTGTTTTCCCTTGCAGAACCACAGGACAAGCACAAGATATTGACTATCTGTTCACCCCATGGGATGGTTCTCCAAATAGGCGACTGTAACACTTGGGGCACAGTCTTTGCTGGTGTCTATACCATCAAACATGGTACACCGTCCATGTCAGTCTTGTCGGAGGTGTTAAAACAAATACAGAAGGAAAACGGGCAGCTGCTGCCCTAGATTTGGGGATGAAATCAATGGGAAACTTCCCAGGGGTCTCCTCAATGATTCTGTCTGACATTAAAAGTGAAGCAGCTTCTCTGGCTATATGCTTGCGGCTCGTGCAGGTTGCATCAGTCAGCCAGGAACATGAGCTACATATAATTGTTGCTGAAGTATATACTTCTATAAATCGCAATCATTTGGGAACCAGACCAAGTAAACCACAACTTGTCAAACCTGGCTCTGACAAGGACACTGCCAAGCAGAACCCGGAGTTTGTTAAAAACAATGGGACAAACCCAAACCTAAAGTAAAGGCTAGGTCTTGAGGAGGTTCTCCACCACCGGAGCCCTCTGACAGATGCCACAATTTGTGTGATTGCACACAATTGAAAGGATCTGATAGGCATAAGCTTTCTAATACTCATCCTTCTCGTTCCTTCTAGGATTCATCTGAGAAACACTATGAGAGAGGAGGGCATTCTGAATGCAGACAAGAAGAGTATGTGAGACCAAAAAAGAACTCACAGCACCCATCTGAAGTGAAGATATAGAAGGATGATTCTCCTCCTCAACTTAATCCCTTAGTTCAGAAAAAGAAAGTAGCAACTTTAACTGCAAAGTATGCCACAAACAATGAGAACTCTCCTCCTGAATAGGAGGCAGATGGTGACTCTCCTCGACAGCTCAGCAGAGGTCACTATAGTGCGCCAGACTCTCCAGGAGTTTCTGGCAGCGAAAGCAACTGATCAATATGTAACAGTTGAAACCACAGACAGATGCGTAGCCCCTTCAGAGATATGTGATTTGGACATACAAATTCAGGGTGACATAGACCACACTGTCCGTGTAATATTCTGGGAAAATTTGACACATTCGGGGTCGATTGGCCTCCAGAGTTTGTACATACATCCCCACAAAGTGAAGATGTTATACTACCAGCTTTTTCTGAGCTTATCCCTAATGAGGTCAAACAAGTATATGCGAAAGAATGGGCTCTTGCACTAGCCCCAGCTTTATATCACAATCATGTCGGTTGGGATAAGGATTCTTCTTATAATATAATACCCATAAGGTCCAGCCCACAAGTGCAACTGTAATATCCAATAAAACGAGATGCTAAGGCACTGTTAGAGACATACTCTCTGAATTGGAATACCAGGGAGTAATTGAATCCTGTGTCTCTCAAATTAATAATCCTCTTTTTCCTTTCTTAAAACCTGATCTTTTAAACCATATTGTCTTAGATTATAGACATTTAAATAGTCATACATGCACATTTGCAATAGAAAATGCACACAGTACAGCACTTATTAAAAATATAAGACCAGATGTAATCGGCCCGTTTGCGATCGCAACAATGCGTTTTGCAATGTATGAAACATTTTTAAATCGCAATATGGGTAACCGCAATTATTTGCGATTACCTAAATTGCGAATGCAGTTAGTGAATCGCAATTTGCGATTCTCTAAATGCAATTCTTGTAGCCATCGCAAATTGCGAATTAGCATTAAGGAATCGCAAATTCCTTGAAAAATACACTTTTTAGCATTTTCTAAGTGCCATGTGGCGCACATATATGCCCTTAGGGCATGTATGTGCGCCACATGTGCACACATGCATATTTCAAGGGAGCATCAGGGTGGCCTTTTGGCCCCTTGCACCCTTGAAACTGCATGCGCAATTTGCGAGTACCTATTTGGTACTCGCAAATTGCGAATATCTTCCCATTCATTCCTATGGGCCTCTAGGCCCATAGGAATGAATTGAAAGCCATTCCTTAATAGCGAATCGCAATTTGCGATTCGCTATTAAGGAATATGTAGGAATCGCAAAATGTTTGCACAAACCTACATACATTGCATTTTGCAAGTCTATAATAGCGAATCGGTAAAATTCGCTATTATAGACTCGCAAAATCCAGTGTTGATACATCTGACCAATAGTCCGTAAAATATATGAAACAACCTTCAATATTTTTTCTGCCAAAATATAGCTCCCAAAAGCAGAGATTGGACAGCCTTCTTGGCGCCTGGCTTTCAACATCGATTTTCTCGACTCCCCATGCGGTAGAAGAACAGTCCAGGACTGTTTGCTGCCCGCATTGTGTAAATTCTACATGATATTCACCCAGACGCATTGTCCTATGTGGATAAGAATGAGTTAAACATGCATTTAGTCAGATTGAATCGCTTATTATTGGGATTTACTGAATCAGGCTAGAAGTTCAACTTTAAGAAATCTAATATAGCATTTTTAAGGGCCTTATTAGGATGTCGGACAGACCGCCACCAACAGGCCGTCGGTGGCGGTCCGTCCGACATCCAAGGCATCCGTCCGACTGCCGGAATAGGATGCCTGGGATCGGAGCGATTTCATCGGAGGGAAAGACCGACATCTCCAACAGGATCAAGGATCCCATTGGGGCATCGGTCAAACTCCTGTCCCTACAATGAAGGCAGTGCCTGCAAAAGCACCACTGTATGGATTAGGATGTCCATTTCCGACGGCCTTTTCATGTCAGAAAGACTAACATGAAAAGGCTGTTAGAAAGGAACTTTGGGTGCCCCTAGCAGGGCCCCTATTCCCCCAGGCCTCAGCTCTGTGGCCTTAGGGGCCACATTTGGTGCCGCCCAAACATCCATACACCGTGTGCCAGGCACCATGTGGTGCCTGGCAAATGGTGCATGGATGTTTAAAAATATGCCTTTTTCAATTGCAGCTTGTGCTGCAGAACATTTCCTGGCCATAGCACAAGCCACAATTGAAAAAGGCCTATTTCCGACCGCCATGCTGGCTGTTGCATTGTAATACGGGGGTGTAATTGTCGGGCACTTCCACTCCTGCTGCGATGTCAGTCAGACGCTCATCCAACCAGCATCGTAATAAGTCCCTAACGCTCATATTTACAAGGGGTTATCTCCACCAGCACATCGCTTTTTTTGAAGTTCTGGTGGCAAAAACCCCTTCGCCTTATTTACAAGGCAGCGTTAAGTCACTTAACGAGGCCTAGCTCTGCCTTGTAAATAATGCCCCTATTCACGAAGCACTTAGCATGAAAGGGGCGGGTAATGGGTGTTGCCATGAGCGTTCCACCGCAACACCCATTGCTTTTTGACACTGCCCCCTATTTACAAGGCTGGCAAAAATATAGACCAGGGAAAACCTAGTCTTAAACTGGTGCAACAAAGAGAAATGATTAATTCCTCCTCATTTTTGCTGTTTCTATGTGTGATGCATTCTGCAGCACACATAGAAAGAGCAAATAGCCTGTAGTGATTGTTCATGTGCAGGAAGGTGTCCCTTCCTGCACATGAACAATCATTAAATAATGACGAGTTGCAACTTCTATATGTGCTGCATTCTGCAGCACACATAGAAGTTACAAATCACTATTAGTAATTGTTTATGTGCAGGAAGGGACATCTTCCTGCACATGAACAATCATTCCCTGCAACGTAGGCACCCTTGCACAATGGTGCAAGAGTGCCTGCGTTGGAGGTAGGCAGCTAAATTTAGCTGCAGTGCTAGGGGAAACACAGGGGTGCGCCGTATTATTGTAAATACAGTGCATCCCTGCGTTTTCAGAATGTCTGGCGTGGTGTTACCAATTGTGGCTTAACACTGCGCTCCGACATTCTGTTGTGAATTTGCCCCTAAGTGTCCTATTTCTAGGATACAAACTTACCCATGAAGGAAAATGCCTTGCACCACACTTCCTGGAGAAATGCGCTCTGTTACCACCACCAAATACTCTAAGGAAAGTATAATCCGTTGAGGATTCCTTAATTTTGGCGGAACACACATACCTGATTTTGCACAATCAATCAATCAATCAATCAATCACAGAACTTGTAGAGCGCACTACTTACCCGCGAGGGTCTCAAGGCGCTGGGGAGAAAAAAGGGGGGGGGTGCTGCTACTGGTCGAACAACCAGGTCTTGAGTAGCCTCCTGAAGGTCAGCAGGTCTTGGGTCTGTCGTAGGCTTAGTGGAAGGGTGTTCCAGGTCTTGGCGGCGAGGTGGGAGAAGGATCTGCCGCCGGTGGTAGTTCTTCGAATGCGAGGGACGGTGGCGAGGGAGAAGTCGGCGGAGCGGAGCTGGTGTTTGGGGACGTAGAAGAGGAGTCGTCTGTTGAGGTAGGCTGGGCCAGTCTTGTGGAGTGCATTGTGTGCGTGGATGAGGAGTTTGAAGGAGATTCTCCTGTCGACGGGGAGCCAGTGCAGGTTCCTCAGGTGGGGGTGATGTGGCTGTGGCGTGGTACATCGAGGATCAGGCGTGCGGAGGCGTTTTGTATGCGTTGCAGTCGCTTGATGAGCTTGGCCGGGGCTCCCGCGTAGAGGGCGTTCCCATAGTCCAGTCTGCTACTGACGAGGGCCTGGGTGACTGTTCTTCTTGTATCTGTCGGGATCCACCTGTAGATCTTGCGAAGCATGCGGAGGGTGTTGAAGCAGGAGGAGGAGACTGCGTTGACTTGCTTGGCCATGGAGAGCGTTGAGTCGAGGATGACTCCCAGGTTGCGTGCGTGGTCGGTGGGTGTCGGGGCTGCTCCCAGCGTCGTTGGCCACCAGGAGTGGTCCCAGGCTGAGGGGTTGGAGCCGAGGATGAGGACCTCTGTTTTGTCCGTGTTCAGTTTTAGTCGGCTGATCTTCATCCAATCGGCGACAGCCTTCATTCCTTCATGGAGGTTGGATTTGGCGGCGAGGGGGTCCTTGGTGAGGGAGAGGATCAGTTGAGTGTCGTCGGCGTAGGAGATTATGTTGAGGTCGTGCTGTCTGGCGATGCGTGCGAGCGGGGCCATGTAGATGTTGAACAGTGTTGGGCTGAGGGAAGATCCCTGGGGTACGCCGCAGATGATCTCAGAGGCTTCGGATCGGAATGGTGGGAGGCGGACTCTCTGGGTTCTGCCGGCGAGGAAAGAGGTGGCCCATTCCAGGGCCTTGTCTCGGATCCCTGCGTCGTGGAGGCGTGCGCGTAGAGTGCGGTGGCAGACAGTGTCGAAGGCGGCGGAGAGGTCCAGCAGGATGAGGGCTGCGGTCTCACCGTTGTCCAGCAGGATCCTGATGTCGTCGGTGGCGGTGATGAGGGCAGTCTCAGTGCTGTGGTTGCTGCGGAACCCCGATTGGGATGGGTCCAGGATGCTGTTTTCTTCGAGGTATCGGGTTAGCTGTTTGTTGACGATCTTCTCGATGACCTTGGCTGGGAACGGAAGCAGGGAGATGGGCCGGAAGTTCTTGAGGTCTCTCGGGTCCGCCTTGGGTTTTTTGAGTAGGGCGTTGATCTCTGCGTGTTTCCAGCTCTCTGGGAAGGTCGCGGTCTCGAAGGAGAGATTGATGATGTTGCACAGGTGGGGTGCGATGGAGCTGCTGGCTTTGTTGAAGATGTGGTGCGGGAGAGGGTCTGACGGGGAGCCGGAGTGTATTGTGCTCATTGTCTTGATGGTGTCATCGATGTTCACGCTGGCCCAGGCTGGCAGGGGGTCGTGGTCGATGGTGTGCGGCGGGTCTGGTGCATCGATCTTAGTTGGGGCTGTGGGTGTTGAAGCTGTCGTGGATGTCGGCGATCTTGCGGTGGAAGAAGGTGGCGAGGGAATCACACAGGGCTTGCGACGGCGGGATGTCGTTGGTGTTGGAGCTGGGGTTGGAGAGTTCCTTCACGATGTTGAAGAGCTCCTTGCTGTTGTGTGCGTTGTTGTCGAGGCGGTCTTTGAAGGAGATTCTCTTGGCGGACTTGATGAGGTGGTGGTGGTTACGGATGGCGTCTTTGTGGGCTGCGTGGCTGTCCGGTGTCTTATCACTGTGCCATTTCTTCTCTAGTTTCTGGCAGGTACGCTTGGAAGCTAGGAGTTCCGAGGTGAACCAGCTGGCTCTTTTGGTGGTGTCACTGTAGGTGAGTTTTTTCAGCGGGGCGAGGGTGTTGGCACAGTCGTCCATCCATCGTCTGAGGTTGCAGGCAGCGTCATCGGTGTTGGATGGGTCGGAGGGAGGGCTGAGAGCAAGGTTTGCCCGTAGTTGGTCTTCGGTGACTTTGCTCCAGCAGCGGCGTGGGATCTGTTGGGTGCGGTGGTGTGTGGTGGGTTTCTGGAAGGTGAAATGGATGAAGCGGTGGTCGGTCCAGAGGAGTTCCGTGGTGTGGCTGAAGGAGACTTGGGAGCTTGAGGAGAAGATGGGGTCAAGCGTGTGGCCGGCGGAATGGGTCGGTGTTGTGACGAGCTGGCTCAGACCGAGGTTGGCGAGGTTGTCGATCAGGGTGGTGGAGTTGCTGTCATTGTTGTTCTCCAGGTGAAAGTTCAGGTCTCCGAGGAGGATGTAGTCGGTAGAGGTCAGGGCGTGCGTGCTGATGAAGTCGGCGATGGAGTCGCTGAACTGGGGTCGGGGCCCAGGGGGTCTGTAGACAAGTGTGCCTCTAAGGGTGGTGTTGGGGTCCGTGTGGATCTGGAAGTGCATGTGTTCGGCGGTGCTGAGAGTGTCGTCGGTGCTGGTCGAGACCCTGATGGTGTTCACAATGCATTAAATCTACAATCTGACTTTGCTTGCAACACGTCACTTACACACACGTGTAAATACTACAAACCTGGTCATCCGTATAGTTGAGAGTGCCATTGGCTTTACATACTTCACCTTTAATGAAGGTGAAACAGCACCAATGCGGAAATGCATTTTGCATCCACTCAAAGAATACTGACTGCAGTGCAGATGGCTATATTAAAAGAAAAGTCACTTGCACAAGTGAAACGCATCCTTGTTATTACTCCTATTGTTACTCCCATTCCAGCCTTACAGGCTGTCCCAAAGCAAACGTTCCAAATGCTAAAGCCCTCCATCCCTGCCACACCAGTAAGAAGAATTATCAACAATTCCTTAACTATGGGAATATTTCCAGAAGATCTAAAAAAGTCATACAATTGCCCATTACTATAGAAACATACCTGGACCTGCTAAACCCTGACAGCTACGGACCTTTCCTGGGCAAACTGATAGAAAGAGCAGCATTTGCCGAGATGTCACAATTCATTGAAGATAATGCCATACTTTCAGACTTCCAAACGGGATTCCCTCCAGGAAAAGGAACATAATCTGCCCTCATTGCCATCTGGGATGACCTTTAGAACACAGTTGACCTCAACAGGGTTGCTGCACTACTTCTCTTGGACCTCTCAGCTGCCTTTGACACAGTTGACCATGACCATCTAATACAAAGACTCTACTGAAGCCGGCATAGAGGGGACTGCTCTCAACTGGATCATATCCTACCTTGAAAACAGAACTAATGTCATCCATACCCCCCTTTCTCATCCAAACCGTATGTCACAAAAGCAGTGGCCCCTCAAAGCTCTATCATCTTACCCATGCATTTCAACATTTACATGAAGTCAATACCAGTACTGATCAATCAATTTCACCTCACATGCTATAACTTTGCAGATGACGCAGAAATACTCCTTCAACTGGAAAGCCCCAAAGACTTTGGAAAATCAAAAATTTTCAGTTGCCTCAGAGCCGTGGACCAGTGGAAGATATGGAGCCATTTCAAATTGAATGCTTCCAAAACGGAAATACTCACATGTGGCGATTGGAAAAATTATGCCCCACTCTCTGCATGGCCTGATGATCTGGGAACACCACCTAAAGTATCAAAGGAAGCACGAAACCTCGGAATAACCGTGGACACCAAGCTATCAATGAATGCCCAAGTAAACAAACTACAAGATCAAGCTTCCTTACTATAAAACTCTGCGACACATCTTCTCCCACCTGGGATTTCCACACAAGGTTCAGGCTACTGTCTCTCTTATTCTGTCTAAACTCAATTACGGCAATAGCTTCTACCACGAATCATCTTTAACAACTATGAAAAGACTACAATGTATTCAGAACTCTGCTGCCAGACTACTCTTACATATATAGCCACAACCCACATCTCCCCTGCCTTGAAGGCTCTACTTTGGTTTCTGGTTGCAAGAAGATCCACATTCAAGCTGCTTTGTATCACCCACAAAGCAATACATGGAACAGGACCGCTCTTCATCAGGAATAAAATCACCAAATGCATTCAAAAAAGGAACCTTCACTCTAGATTGGCACCTCACCTCAAAATCCCACCATACAAGAAAAAACCCATAGGTGGCACATCCTCCTCTGTTCAAGCAGCCAAACTATTGAACTCTTCACCCACAAACATAATATCCATGGATAACTACCATATCTTCAGAAGACTACTCAAGAGTTGGCTCTTCCCCACATAACCACCATACTCAAACATAAAAGCATATCCCTCTGTATATAGCATTTATTTGGACTTTAGATTGGTACCTACATATGTGTATTGCTTTTTATAAACATGTATAATAATTATGTTTATAGATATATAGATTTTGTTAGTTCTGCTTAACAAAGGTACATATTACTTATAGTTAAATTATTATATGTTTAACATGTATATAGGTGACTGCTTAAATAAAGTGAATCTTTTTCATAACTATTTATCTACAATTGCTTCACTATTGAATTAAAAAAATAATTATATATATAAACAAATACATTTACTTAAAGAAGAGCAACACTTGAAAGTCTGAGTTTATTAAATACAACTTAAATCTATATTATCTACTGACGGTCGCCAGTAGATAGTTATAGTTAGGACCTATTATCCATAGGAAATTCATAACATTCTATTCCCAATAACTTTGGCGTCGTTTGACTAATCATCGCGAAATTTTCAAAACTAGTGGGGCGCTCCGGTCCGCTCCTGTCTTGAAAGTTTCGGGGTGATTCATCAAGCGGGGGCCGAGAAAAAAGGGGGGTCCCAAAATGTGTTTTCTCCATGTTAATTCCCATAGGAAATTTTAGCCACGGCTACAGCCCGAACTGCTGAGCGGAATTATACCAAATTTTGCAAAAAGGTAGCGCTTGGTTCAGAAAGCGACCTTTTTTTTAAATGATGTAAATCCGTTCAGTAGTTGCGGAGAAATTCAAAAAATAAGAGTGAAAAAATCAATTTCCCATAGGAAACTTTATGCAAGGCTACAGCCAAAACTGCTGAACGGAATTACACCAAATTTGGCAAAAAGGTAGTGCTTGGTTCAGAAAGCACCCTTTTTAAAAATGGTGTAAATCCGTTCAGTAGTTGCTGAGAAAATCCAAAATAAAAGTTTCGATATCTATGGCCGCGGTGGATCCGCGCACCCTCCCGATCACGAGCTGCATGCTAATTGGCTGTCAACACTCCAAACCAGGAAGTGTTGGCAGCCATCGTGTCCCTCGGTAGAACCGAGGCACAAGAAAGCAGTGAGAAAAACACGAAAAACGCGAAAAGGGGGCCGGGTAGAAACACCCTGACCCCCTAGGCCTGCTCAGGGGTCCCAGAAGGACCCCCAAGGCCCAAATTTTTATTTTTCTTTTTTTGAAAAAATCGGCAAAAACGCGCTGGGTGCGCGGATCCAGTCGATAAAAAAAAATCGAAGCGCGGTCTCCCGCGCTTTGATGCTATTTTTCCCCCAGGTGGGCCAAATCCCGGGGGCATGCGGGGGTGGGTTTATGTTTTATGTGGGGGGCCTCTATGGCCCCCAAGCCCCGGGGACCGCCACCTCCCGGGGATTTAAAAAAAAATGGTGCAGGAGGGCTCTCCGCCCTCCCGCAGCCCCGGGGACCGCCACCCCACCGGGGCTTCTTTTTTTTTTTTATTGAAATAACCTGTGTGGGGGGGCTCGAGCCCCCCCACAAGCCCCGGGGACCGCCACCTCCCCGGGGCACTAACATGTAAATTAGGGGGTCCGTTAAGGACCCCCGAGCCCCGGAGACCACCACCTCCCCGGGGCTGTGCATTTGGATGGGAGGGGGGCCGCGCGGCCCCCTCCTGGAGCCATTGATGGCCCTGGGGACCGCCACCCCCCAGGGCCGGCTCCTGCAGTGTCCCGGGGTGCCTACCCCTGGGACACTGTAGTTTGCAATGACAGGGCGGGAGCCTCGCGGCTCCCTTCCTGCCATTGCAAACTGCTTTGCTTCATTGAAGCGAGAGCAGGGAAACCTGCTCTCGCTTCAATGAAGCAAAGCAGATTGCTTTTCCACATGGGGAGCTGCATGTCAGCAGCTCCCCATGTGGAAAAGCAATGCCGGCTCCCGCAGGACGCGGGGAGCCGGTTGGGACCGTGGGGGGATTGGGGACCCCCCCACGTTCCCCAACAGAGAGGGCCAGCCCCGGGGGATGGGGTCCCTGGGGCTACAAGTGGCCCGGGAGGGGGGCCACGCGGCCCCCCTCCTCAGAAATAAAGAAAGAAGAAAAAAAAAAGGCCGGCCCCGGGGGATGGTGTCCCCGGGGCCATAAATGGCCTAAGGAGGGGGGCAAAGCAGCCCCACTCCTAAAAGTAAAATAAAAAATAAAAAAAAGGCCAGGCCCCGGGGGATGGGGTCCCCGGGGCCAATTATGGCCTCGGGAGGGGGGCCACGCGGCCCCCTTCAAAACTAATAGTTTATTTTTTTTAAAAGGGGTCAGGCCCTGGGGGATGGGGTCCCCAGGGCCAAAATATTAGGGAAAGAAGGGGGGCCACACAGCCCCCCTTCTTAAAACAAAAAAAAAAGAAAAAGATGGCATGGCGCCGGAGGCCACGCCCCCTTCTTGCAGCACTCTGCAAACGCGCCCCCTGGCGCATTTGCAGAGGGGAAACGAATTCCCCTTGAATACTGGGGGTCCCTGGGGGCCAACTAGCCCACCAGGAACCTCCAGTATGCGCCAGGAGGCTGCGTTGCAGAGAGGTGTTCAGAGGCCACGCCCCTTTTTACACCTCTCTGCAACGCAGCTCTGTGGCGCTTTTTGGAGGTACATGGTGGGCTAGTTGGACTCCAGGGACCCTCAGGATTCAAGTGGACTTCATCCCCCAACTTAAAACGCGCCACGGGGCGCGTTTGCACAGTGGTGAACGGGAGGGGGAGGGGCTTCAGGTGACATGTGTGCAAACAGGCCCCGAGGCGCATTTTAAGATGGGGAATTAAATCCACTTCAATCCTGAGGGTCCCTGGGGGCCAACTAGCCCACCAGGTATGTCCAGAAAGCGCCACAGAGCTGCATTGCAGAGAGGTGCAAAAAGGGGCGTGGCCTCTGAACACCTCTCTGCAAGGCAGCTCCCTGGCGCATACTGGAGGTACAGGGTGGGCTAGTTGGACCCCAGGGACCCTCATGATTCAAGGGGACTTAATCCCCCAACTTAAAACGCGCCACGGGGCGTGTTTGCAGACATGTCACCTCAGACCCCACCCCCTTCCTTCACCATTGTGCAAATATTCCTCTAAAATCAGCCGAACTACGAATTCCGATTTACTCACCTGTTATCAGGAGAGACCTCAGTGCTGCATCTTTGAGCCCAGTACTGATCCTGAAAAGTAATTTTAACTGTACTTACCAGTAACTTGAATTTCCTTCCATAGGATATCATTGCCTGCTTTTTGCTGAAAAAGTTTCAAAGTGTCGATTTTTGAAACTTACAAATATTCCTCTAAAATCAGCAGAACTACGAATTCCGATTTACTCACCTGTTATCAGGAGAGACCTCAGTGCTGCATCTTTGAGCCGTGTACTGATCCTGAAAAGTAATTCTAACCGTACTTACCAGTAACTTGAATTTCCTTCCATAGGCTAACATTGACTGGTTTCACTTGGAAATTCTTCTAAGTGTGGAGTTTTGGAACTTTATAATATTCCTCTAAAATCAGCCGAACTACGAATTCCGATTTACTCACCTGTTATCAGGAGAGACCTCAGTGCTGCATCTTTGAGCCCAGTACTGATCCTGAAAAGTAATTCTAACCGTACTTACCAGTAAGTTGAATTTCCTTCCATAGGCTAACATTGACTGGTTTCACTTGGAAATTCTTCTAAGTGTGGAGTTTTGGAACTTTATAATATTCCTCTAAAATCAGCCGAACTACGAATTCCGATTTACTCACCTGTTATCAGGAGAGACCTCAGTGCTGCATCTTTGAGCCCAGTACTGATCCTGAAAAGTAATTCTAACCGTACTTACCAGTAACTTGAATTTCCTTTTATAGGCTAACATTGACTGGTTTCACTTGGAAATTCTTCTAAGTGTGGAGTTTTGGAACTTTATAATATTCCTCTAAAATCAGCCGAACTACGAATTCCGATTTACTCAACTGTTATCAGGAGAGAACCCAGTGCTGCATCTTTTAGCCCAGCACTGACCCTGAAAAGTAATTCTAACCGTACTTACCAGTAACTTGTATTTCCTTCCATAGGAATCCATTGTCTGGTTTTCAGCAGAAAAGTTTCAAAGTGTCGATTTTCACAAACTACAAATATTCCTTAGAAATCGCCTGTATGACTTAAAAGCATTCTTTCAACTGTTTACAGGAGATGCACCAGTGCTGGATCCAGGATCCACCACTGAGTAAGAAAAAGTAACGATAACACTACTTAGCTGCTAAGTGAATTTCCTCCCATAGGATAACATTGGTGATTCTATGTGAAAAAGTTTCTAAGTGTCAACTTTTAAAATACAGTAATATTCCTTAAAAATCACTACTGTAACCAAAACGTTTTAACTCAACTGTTTACAGGAGATGTCCCAGGACTGAATCTAGGATCCAGTCCTGTGGTTAGAAAAGTAATCCATAAAGTAACTAATTGCATTTAACTAGAAATTCACATTGAGCTCAATGTTGCATTGTGTTTGAAATTGTGTTGCCCATTGCAACAACTGTAACTACTGTACTTAAAAGTCTATTGCTTATTTGCAAAGTATTTAAACTAAAGTAATTCATTCTGAGAAAGTATATTTTGTAATGTAATGTATAAGGTAATTACAATGTAATTTAAAAAATTAAATATCTAAAAATAAATAGTTTAAAAAAATGTTGTAAATCAGTATCAAAAAAATAAATATAACAATTAATACATTTAAAAATTGTCATTTACAAAACCTTTGAAATTCACTGAAAAAACCATAGGTTTCAGACACGTTATAGTTAGGAATTAGCATTTAAAAAACCTTTGAAATTCACTGAAAAAACCATAGGTTTCAGGCACGTTATAGTTAGGAATTAGCATTTAAAAAACCTTTGAAATTCACTGAAAAAACCATAGGTTTCAGGCACGTTATAGTTAGAAATTAGCATTTAAAAAACCTTAGAAATTCACTGAAAAAACCATAAGGTTTTAGGGACAGTTATAGTTAGTTGGACAATGCACTCGTACAAAACCCGTGAAATTCCCCCGTTATAGTTAGTTCAGGTAACTATAACTCGCGCCCCCGCAATGCACTGCTGAATGCGTCACATATTACATCACTCATGACATGGTCAGTGACATCACTGATGACATCACTGATGACATCTCAAATTTCCAAGCGAAACCAGTCAATGTTAGCCTATGTAAGGAAATTCAAGTTACTGGTAAGTACGGTTAAAATTACTTTTCAGGACCAGTACTGGGCTGAAGGATGCAGCACTGAGGTCTCTCCTGATAACAGGTGAGTAAATCGGAATTCCTATTTCGGCTGATTTTAGAGGAATATTTGTATGTTTCAAAAATCAACACTTAGAAACATTTTCAGCAAAAAGCAGGCAATGATATCCTATGGAAGGAAATTCAAGTTACTGGTAAGTACGGTTAAAATTACTTTTCAGGATCAGTACTGGGCTGAAAGATGCAGCACTGAGGTCTCTCCTGATAACAGGTGAGTAAATCGGAATTCGTATTTCGGCTGATTTTAGAGGAATATTATAAAGTTCCAAAACTCCACACTTAGAAGAATTTCCAAGTGAAACCAGTCAATGATATCCTATGGAAGGAAATTCAAGTTACTGGTAAGTACGGTTAAAATTACTTTTCAGGATCAGTACTGGGCTGAAAGATGCAGCACTGAGGTCTCTCCTGATAACAGGTGAGTAAATCGGAATTCGTAGTTCGGCTGATTTTAGAGGAATATTTGTATGTTTCAAAAATCGACACTTAGAAGAATTTCTAAGTGAAACCAGTCAATGTTAGCCTATGGAAGGAAATTCAAGTTACTGGTAAGTACGGTTAAAATTACTTTTCAGGACCAGTACTGGGCTGAAAGATGCAGCACTGAGGTCTCTCCTGATAACAGGTGAGTAAATCGGAATTCGTATTTCGGCTGATTTTAGAGGAATATTTGCACAATGGTGAAGGGAGGGGCGGGGCCTGAGGTGACATCTGTGCAAATGCGCCCGTGGCGCGTTTTAAGTTGGGGATTAAGTCCCCTTGAATCATGAGGGTCCCTGGGGGCCAACTAGCCCACCAGGAACCTCCAGTATGCGCCAGGGGCTGCGTTGCAGAGACATGTACAGAGGCCACACCCCTTTTACACCTCTCTGCAACGCAGCTCTGTGGCGCTTTCTGGACGTACCTGTTGGGCTAGTTGGCCCCCAGGGACCCTCAGGATTGAAGGGGATTTAATTCCTCATCTTAAAACGCGCCACGGGGCCTGTTTGCACACATGTCACCTGAAGCCCCGCCCCTCCCTTCACCACTGTGCAAACGCGCCCCGTGGCACGTTTTAAGTTGGGGGATTAAGTCCCCTTGAATCCTGAGGGTCCCTGGAGTCCAACTAGCCCACCATGTACTTCCAAAAGCGCCACAGAGCTGCGTTGCAGAGAGGTGTAAAGGGGCGTGGCCTCTGTACACCTCTCTGCAACGCAGCCCCCTGGCGCATACTGGAGGTTCCTGGTGGGCTAGTTGGCCTCAGGGACCCCCAGTATTCAAGGGGAATTACTTCCCCTTCTCAAAACGCGCCAGGGGGCGCGTTTGCAGACTACTGCAGGGAGGGGCGTGGCACTCCGGCACGATGCCGGTCTTTTTTTTTTTTTATTGGGAGGAGGGCTGCGTGGCCCCCTTCCCTCAGCCACTTTTTGCCCCGGGGACCCCAGCCCCGGGGCCTGAGGAGTTGTTTTTTTAAATAAATTTAAAAAAACGGGAAGGGGCCGCGTGGCCCCCTTCCCTGGGCCTGTATTGGCCCCGGGGACCCCATCCCCTGGGGCAAGCCCTCTTTTTTTATTAAAAATTTGGAGGGGGCTGCGTGGCCCCCTCCTCAGGCCATTTAAGGCCCCAGGGACCCCATCCACCGGGGCCGGCCTTTAAATATTTTTTTTTTTATTTTTTTTAGGGGAGGGGGGCTGCGTGGCCCCCCTACCTGGCCACTTATGGCCCCGGGGACCCCATCCCCGGGGCCTGGCCTCTCGTTGGGGACTGTGGGGGGTCCCCAAACCCCCACAGTCCCACCGGCTCCCCGTGTCCTACGGGAGCCGGCATTGCTTTCCACATGGGGAGCAGCTAAGATGCTGCTCCCCATGTGGAAAGCTAATTTGCTTGGATATTGGAAGCGAGAGCAGGTTTCCTGCTCTCGCTCCAATATCCAAAGCAAGTTTGCAATGACAGGACGGGAGCCACGAGGCTCCCGTCCTGTCATTGCAAACAGCAGTGTCCCGGGGTAGGCACCCGGGACACTGCAGGAGCCGGCCCTGGGGGTGGCGGTCCCCAGGGCCATCAAGGGCTCCAGGAGGGGGCCGCGCGGCCCCCTCCCATCCAGTGCACAGCCCCGGGGAGGTGGTGGTCCCCGGGCTTTGGGGTCCATAACGGACCCAAATATTCAAATCTTTAGTGCCCCGGGGAGGTGGCGGTCCCCGGGGCATGTGGGGGGGCTGGAGCCCCCCCACACAGGTCAAATTTTTTTTTTTTTTAAATAAGCCCCGGGGGGTGGCGGTCCCCGGGGCTGCGGGAGGGCTAAGAGCCCTCCCGCACCATTATGTTTTTAAAGCCCCGGGGGGTGGCGGTCCCTGGGGCTTGGGGGGCCTTAGAGGCCCCCCACATTAAATCTAAACCCCCCACCATGCCCTCGGGACTTGGCCCACCCGGGGGCAAATTAACAACAAGCGCGGGAGACCGCGCTTCGATTTTTATTTTTCTCGGCGGGATCCGCACACCCTGAGCGCATCCCGCCGATTTCTTTTTTTAAATGCTTTTTTCTGCCCAGGGGGTCCTTGTGGGACCCCTGAGCAGACCTAGGGGTCAGGGTGTTTCTACCCTGCCCCCTTTGTGCGTTTTGCGCACTTGTTTCCTCTGGGGTTTTTCTAATCGGCAGGATCCGCGCACCCTGAGCGCATCCTGCCGATTTAAAAAAATGCTTTTTCTGCCCAGGGGGTCCTTGTGGGACCCCTGAGCAGGCCTAGGGGTCAGGGTGTTTCTACCCTGCCCCCTTTGTGCGTTTTGCGCACTTGTTTTTGTGCCTCGGTTCTACCGAGGGACAAAATGGCTGCCAACACTTCCTGGTTTGGAGTGTTGACAGCCAGCTGACAGCCAATTAGCATGCAGCTCGTGATCGGGATGGTGCGTGCAGGGTGCGCTGAGGGTACGCGGATCCGACGCGGCCATAGATATATATGTGATTTTACTTGTGAATTTCTCAGGAACTACTGAACGGATTTACACCATTTTAGCAAAAGGCACCAGTCTGAACCAAGGGCTACCTCTTTGCCAAATTTGGTGTAATTCCGTTCAGCAGTTCGGGCTGTAGCTGCGACTAAATGTTCCTATGGAAAAATGAATGGGGAAAACGCGTTTTGGGACCCCCCTTTTATCTCGGCCCCCGCTTGACGTATCACCCCGAGACTTTCAGGGTAGGAGCGGAGCGCCCCAACAAGTTGGAAGCTTTCGCGAAGATTCGTCAACCGGCGCCAACGTTATTTCAAATAGAATGTCGCGGATTTCCTATGGATAATAGGTCCTAACTATAACTATCTACTGGCGACCGCCAGTAGATAATATTACCTTCCTTATACATATATACCTTCCATGTACTTATGTATCTTTATATTTATGACTTTACTTCTAATTCAGCATCTCCAATGCACTACCCTATATCTCACCCTATACCTCTCCCAATATATCATCTACCTCCACTCTCTGACTAATTTCAAACCTCATTCTACTACTGTGATCCCCAAAATAACCCTTTCTAGACTCTTCCCCCTCTACCCCTCCTTGTATCATCTCATGCCTCTTTTACTATTCAGATCTCCCAGATAAGCCTTTCTAAACCATTCCCTCTGACTCTTTCCCTTCCACCTCCCCTTTACTCAACCCAAACCTCCTCCTACTGCTATGAGCTCCAAAAAAACCCCCAAAAATAAATATTTCTAGACCTTTTCTCTTCTATCCCTCCACTATCATTTCAATCCAACTAACAAGCTAACATGTCCACCAATCAAATTAGTTTCATATTTCCCTATACTAATTCACCACTAATCCTGTTTGGGTTCCGGAGTAGCGTGCTACCCGCTGAAAAGCACCTCAACACCTCATCAGGGGCAGCAAGTGCTATATAAATGCAAAGCCTTCCCTCTTCTATCCCTTCACTATCATTTTCCATCCAAATAACAAACTCACATGTCCACTGCTCAAATTCATTTCATATTTCCCCATACTAATTCACCATTAATCACTTTTGGGTTCTAAGGTAGCGTGCTACTCGCTGAAAAAGCGCTAAGACATCTCGTCAGGGGAAATAAGCGCTATATATATACAATTACAATGGGCGACATCCTTAACAGCTATTGATGTAGACTTCATCTTTGACCCGTCTTTACAGACACAAAACTTTCTTCAATATGAGCATTTTTATCACATGCCCAGCATTCTTTAGCCTCTTGAGCAGCATAAATATGTTATTTATACTGAGGGTTCATCCCAGCCTGCTATAGTTACTAATGCAAAAACAACATTTGATGGACAGAATGCAGAACAATGTCATACATTCACCCCAGTACAGAGATCTGGGCCTAAATCCATCGTTTTTTTGCTCACCATGCCAGTCCAGTTTGAACCCAGCCATATGCAAATCAGTCTTGACCCTGTGCCTCATGGGAACAGTCCAGCCCGAACTGCCAAGCCAGGTCCTCCCTGGACTAGAAACAAGCATCCTAGGACCGGTTTCGGGGTTTCACCCTCTTCAGCCAGGATAGCTTGATTCCAGTGGCATGGAGAGCACGGGACCCACGTCTGGGCATACCCGTCCCACTCGGGGTGACAAATGCAAAAACAACAGTTGATGGACAGAATGCAGAACAATGTCATACATTCACCCCAGTACAGAGATCTGGGCCTAAATCCATTGTTTTTTTGCTCACCATGCCAGTCCAGTTTGAACCCAGCCATATGCAAATCAGTCTTGACCCTGTGCCTCATGGGAACAGTCCAGCCCGAACTGCCAAGCCAGGTCCTCCCTGGACTAGAAACAAGCATCCTAGGACCGGTTTCGGGGTTTCACCCCTCTTCAGCCAGGATAGCTTGATTCCAGTGGCATGGAGAGCACGGGACCCACGTCTGGGCATACCCGTCCCACTCGGGGTGACAAATGCAAAAACAACAGTTGATGGACAGAATGCAGAACAATGTCATACATTCACCCCAGTACAGAGATCTGGGTCTAAATCCATTGTTTTTTTGCTCACCATGCCAGTCCAGTTTGAACCCAGCCATATGCAAATCAGTCTTGACCCTGTGCCTCATGGGAACAGTCCAGCCCGAACTGCCAAGCCAGGTCCTCCCTGGACTAGAAACAAGCATCCTAGGACCGGTTTCGGGGTTTCACCCCTCTTCAGCCAGGATAGCTTGATTCCAGTGGCATGGAGAGCACGGGACCCACGTCTGGGCATACCCGTCCCACTCGGGGTGACAAATGCAAAAACAACAGTTGATGGACAGAATGCAGAACAATGTCATACATTCACCCCAGTACAGAGATCTGGGCCTAAATCCATCGTTTTTTGCTCACCATGCCAGTCCAGTTTGAACCCAGCCATATGCAAATCAGTCTTGACCCTGTGCCTCATGGGAACAGTCCAGCCCGAACTGCCAAGCCAGGTCCTCCCTGGACTAGAAACAAGCATCCTAGGACCGGTTTCGGGTTTCACCCTCTTCAGCCAGGATAGCTTGATTCCAGTGGCATGGAGAGCACGGGACCCACGTCTGGGCATACCCGTCCCACTCGGGGTGACAAATGCAAAAACAACAGTTGATGGACAGAATGCAGAACAATGTCATACATTCACCCCAGTACAGAGATCTGGGCCTAAATCCATCGTTTTTTTGTTCGCCCTAAGTTGGCAGGGTATGCCCAGACGTGGGTCCCTTGCTCACTTTGCCACTGGATTCAAGATAGCCTGGCTGATGAGGGTTTTGAACCCGAAACCGGTCCCAGGATGCTTGTTTCCGGTCCAGGGAAGACATGGCTTGGCAGTTCGGGCTGGACTGTTCCCATGAGGCACAGGGTCAGACTGATTTGCATATGGCCATGTCTGAACTGGGGTGGTGGAGTGAGCTAAAGAATGATGATGGATTAAACCCAGATCAGTTGACTGGGGGTGAGTGTTTGATTTGCTCTAGCGCTCCGTCCATCATCCCCTTTGGTATCGCTTTGCTATAGTTACTAAGCACCAATATTTGGCGGCCTGCACCACCGTTCTTGGTGTGATGTTAGATAGAAAATTCCAACCACAAAAAACTTGCACACAGTCCTTAGGGGACTGCACTGCGCAGTTGGCAGAACTGAAAGTTTTACTTCTTGCACTGGAATATGCAGATCCTGAATTCCTCGTACTCATAGTGTGTGATTTGTATTATTGTGTTCAGTCTTTTAATATAATAAAATTTTGCACTATTGGTGCCAGAATGGATTCACAGATTCTAAAGGCAACACTATAAAGCATAGAACACTTTGGGTGAAAGTGGCAGACCTAAAAGACAGGTTGCCACAGACTCATGTCATTCATACATTGAGTCATCAGCATGTGCGTCCACTAGTTATAGGGAATTCCTTCCTGATGAAGTGGCCAAATCTGCAGTTGTGACTGCAACAGTTGCTGTAATTACTCATTTCCACACGAGGCTAGGCGACTATACTTTAGCTGTCATTGCTGCTACACGTGACAGCGTACCTTTGCCTAAAGGCTTTCCAGCTAAATAAACATACCATTGACCTTGCCAGGTAGGTCGCTCCCCCACCACACAGCACTGCCTGTGTGCCCTAACCCTGCCCCAGCTGCCGCTACTCAAGAAGTTGGCCTCAGGTTGTAGTGCCTCTGTCTTTATCTCCGTATTACCCCTCGTGTGCGCCTTGCTCTGTGCCCTCTTTTTCCTTCTGTACCCCTCGTGTGCCCCTTGTTCTGTGCCAGTTTGTTGCCTTCTGTACCCCTCTCCTTGCCTTCTGTTCCCCTCGCTGCCCCTTGTTCTGTGCCCGTTTTTTGCCTTCTGTACCCCCCGTGTGCCCCTTGTTCTGTGCCAGTTTTTTGCCTTCTGTACCCCTCTCCTTGCCTTCTGTTCCCCTCGCTGCCCCTTGTTCTGTGCCCGTTTTTTGCCTTCTGTACCCCCGTGTGCCCCTTGTTCTGTGCCAGTTTTTTGCCTTCTGTACCCCTCTCCTTGCCTTCTTTTCCCCTCGCTGCCCCTTGTTCTGTGCCCGTTTTTGCCTTCTGTACCCCCGTGTGCCCCTTGTTCTGTGCCAGTTTTTTGCCTTCTGTACCCCTCTCCTTGCCTTCTGTTCCCCTTGCTGCCCCTTGTTCTGTGCCCGTTTTTTGCCTTCTGTACCCCCGTGTGCCCTTGTTCTGTGCCAGTTTTTTGCCTTCTGTACCCCTCTCCTTGCCTTCTGTTCCCCTTGCTGCCCCTTGTTCTGTGCCCGTTTTTTGCCTTCTGTACCCCCCCGTGTGCCCTTGTTCTGTGCCAGTTTTTTGCCTTCTGTACCCCTCTCCTTGCCTTCTGTTCCCCTCGCTGCCCCTTGTTCTGTGCCCTCTTTTGCCTTCTGTAACCCCCGTGTGCCCCTTGATTCTGTGCCGGGTTTGCCCTCGGTTTCCCTTGCCGCTCCCGTTCCCGCCGCTGCGTCCCCTGCAGCCCCGCCCCCCTCACTGCCCATTCGCTGCCCCTGCCTCCCAGCTGCTCCTCCCTCCCACCTCCCCATATATGGCGGCCGCTGCGCAGCCGCGCAGCGGGCGCGCCGAAGGCAAGCCCGTCCGTGCCCATCCGTGCCTGGACCGCGCCCAGTGCCAGACCCCCTGGTCCCCGCGCTCGCCATGACAACCGCCGCCGATACGATGCCAGCACACTCCACGCTCTCAACCCCGGACGGACCCACACCTGCATCAAGGCCGCCCCGAAACGCACACACGTTCCCTTCACCTCCCGGAGCTGCAGCTACACCAGCCTCAGAGCCGCTGAACCACCCGCCAAGAAGGACCCCAACCACCTCCGATGCATCCTACTGAACACCCGCTCCGCACGCAAACACGCCGTCGAGCTCTGGGAGCTGCTCGACACATCAACCCCGGACGTCGCCTTCCTGACAGAGACCTGGATGAACGACTCCTCCGCACCCGACATTGCCATAGCCATCCCAGACGGCTACAAGATCACCCGCAGAGACCGCACCAATGGAGTCAGAGGAGGAATCGCCATCGACCACAAGAACAGCATCAGGATCTCGACCAGCACCGACGACACTCTCAGCACCGCTGAACACATGCACTTCCAGATCCACACGGACCCCAACACCACCCTCAGAGGCACCCTCGTCTACAGACCCCCCGGACCCTGACCCCAGTTCAGCGACTCCATCGCCGACTTCATCAGCACGCACGCCCTGACCTCCACCGACTACATCCTCCTCGGAGACCTGAACTTTCACCTTGAGAACAACAACGACAGCAACTCCGCCACCCTGATCGACAACCTCACCAACCTCGGACTGAGACAGCTCGTCACTACGCCTACCCATTCTGCCGGACACATGCTCGACCCCATCTTCTCCTCAAGCTCCCACGTCTCCTTCAGCCACACCACCGAACTCCTCTGGACCGACCACCGCTGCATCCACTTCGCCTTCCAGAAACCCACCACACACCACTGCACCTAACAGATCCCCCGCCGCTGCTGGAGCAAAGTCACCGAAGACCAACTACAGGCAAACCTCGCTCTCAGCCCACCCACCGACCCCTCCAACACCGACGACGCTGCCCGCAACCTCAGACGATGGATCGCCGACTGGGCCAACACCCTCGCCCCGCTGAAGAAACCCACCCACAGAGACACCAGCAAGAGAGCCAGCTGGTACACCCCAGAACTCCTAGCCTCCAAGCGAAGCTGCCGGAAACTAGAGAAGAAATGGCACAGTGAAAAGACACCGGACAGCCACGCAGCCCACAAAGACGCCATCTGCAACCACCATCACCTCATCAGGTCCGCCAAGAGGACCTCTGTAGTATCGAGGTCCACGCATGAAGTAGTATTTCAAGATGTTTTATTCATGAAGATAACAAGTAGTATAGTTCAGAACATCAGGTAGTTTAGATGTAAAGGAGAGCCCCACCAGGAGCAGCCTGTGTGCTGCTCAGCCCATGACCAACTGTCCCTTAACCTCTCTCAGTCCCAACATTCCGAGGCTAGGAAAGACTCCAACATTCTATTGGGCATAGAGCACAGGCACTGGGCTGAGCAGGAGGAGAATAATACTTAACCTTACAAATGCAGGATACTACATATCCCCTTTCCTTCCAACAGAAGAACAAATGCAATATGTGATAAAGTAAAACAAGAGTGAACACGGGACAGATAGCAAGGAAGGAACAACGGAGTGACAGAAAGAACATAAAGGAAAAGAGCAAGCGAAGCAGAGCGAGGAGAAAGATGGGAGAAGACAAGGAGGTGAAGGTAAGGTGTAAGTAAGAAAATGGAAAACCCATCCACAACAACAACGAAATAGAAAGAAGGAGACAGTGAGATGAAAGAGAGGAAATATGAAATAGAGAAAGACAGACGTGCCAAAGGCAACCCCCAAACATACCCACTGGCCAGGCAGGCAAGGAAGGAAGGAAGAATAAGGCATGACGCAAACCGGACACCAGCCTACACACAGATACAAAGAGGAGGGAATAACGGATCTCCTCCTGAACAGGGAAGAAATAGAATAAAAATGCGAACGAGGGAAGGCTGGAGACAGAGGATGACAAACAAGAAATGTAACTCCAGAAACCAAGGATGAAAATAAGTAGAACATCACGAGGAAAGCTGGACATAATGGAAAACAGAGAAGAGGCAAAGTAGATACATACAGTATAACGAATACTTCCCCCATTTTCAATTAGACAATAATACGATATAAGTGTAACATTGCGTTATATAAAACAGCAAAGTAAGAGAATGTAGAAAGACAATATCAGCCAATGGGATTGAAACCCATGACCGTCCTCTACTCCTATGCAAGAGTGTGAGGAGCAGTGTGAATGGGACTGTGACCCATAATGTGAAAGCCCTTGAAAGGACAACCCCGCGTAGAGGTACAATGCAGTGCAGAGTAGAAATGGGTTAAAACCCCTAAGACGCACCCTGTGTGAGGGTGACTGTGTATGAAACGGTGCCCTGTGTAGGGGTGCCTATGTAAAAGTAAATGGGAATGTAACCCATGCTACGGTCCCCTGTGTAAGGGAGAAAACCGTAAGTAGCCCGTGTAGGCACGTGTAAGATTGCAAATGAGGCAAGAACCTATTGCCCTCCCTGTGTAGGGAAATGTAAAATGTAAAATAGTACACACAAGAAAAAATGCACAATGAGCCCCTGTAGGTGAGTGCCCATAGTCCAAGTACGCAAAATGTAGCCCATGTAGGCAAGAGTGTAGTAAGCGAATGGGGATCGTACCCAATGCAACCCCTATGTGTGTTCAAACGGTGAAGACACGGCAAATAATACAATTTGCTAGATTACAGCATCACATCAACATTTGCTGACTGTCCAATATAAAGGTGTGCGTGTCACTGTAATAGTTCCAAAGGCAGACAATGTCATCTGAGATTATTGTGCAGGAATACTTTTCCTTTGACAGAAAGGACCAGGAAACGGAAGGAATACCTAAACCTATCTCGATGTGTTCCGGAGAGAAAAGCTGTGAAGCAGTGACACTAGAAATCCCACGACGTGGCAAGATTGCTGGAAAACGTCTCTTTGACTTGTTGCTGGACTTCATCATGCACCAGCAGCGCGTAGCAAGCAGTTGCGGGTGAAAGAGGGAAGTGGAGGCTAGATTTGTAAAAGTACTTGGAGACGGGAAACACAGGAATATCGCACGTGCGCCCATTGTAAGGAAGATCCCAAATACTCTCACCTGCTAGAATGTAAGACGGTGAACTCCGGCAGGATGCATTATGTTGCAAATGGGCAAAAAGAAGGTAGACCTCACAAAAGGAAGGTTGACCACGCAGAGGACGTCGGAAATGTTGATAGCGCTGCCCACCTCCCGTAAATTGTTTTGCTAGAAACTCAGAAGGCAAATATGGAGGCACGTACAGAGCGTGCTGCCGGGTGGCTCCCGGCACAATGGAGCACCAAACTACGTCCATGATCCAGTGCAGCTGTGACGTCACAGAAGGCTCTCGTGAAAGATATCCGCGCGGCTCTACTAAGGGAGGTGAGGCGCGCGCTCAAAGACAAACAGAAAAATAAACGGAAAAAACGGCCGAAATGCTGAAGGTACGTTGAATTCTGTGAGGAATGAAAGTTGTGAGAAAACTCACCTCAGATAGTGACGTTACTTATATATTAGCATCCTCCGTATGCCGATGGCTATGTAAAATACGGAAACCTACTTTTTGCAAAAAACTGTTGTAGTGTGTAACGCCATGTAGACTGGAAAAATCACGATGCCATAAATGTGAATGTCCCCTGCTCCAGTCGATGCAATCTCAAACATATGCGCAAAGTAAACACCACAAACCTTGGTGTTTTGTCATGAAAAAAAAATCAGTCAGCAAATTGTCCTCAAAGACAGACACGATCAAAGACAGCAGGTTGACAAGGAGTCGAGCAAAACCTGATCTTGAGGAAGCACATAGGCGTCAGCACAGCTTGTGGCATACTGCACTCGTGTAGCATCACACATGTAGAAATGTCCAAGATCACACCACGTAGGCAGCAACATGACTCTGTAATGAATTTTCTACCTGTAAAGATGATGTGCTTGAAAGCACAGGCAGAAGATGTTTAATCAAAGTCCCATATTCGTAATGCAGATGAGCACACCACGCCTGGGCTAGGGCTGGCCGATGGTGAGGCCACTGATGGGGCTGAAAGGCGTAGTGCTGCATCCTTACTTGTTTCATGATGTCTTCTTTGGATTTCTGTGAGGAACATACTTCTTCCTTTTTGTGGTTGTAGTTGTTCTGTGTAGAACATCCTTGTTTTATGTACGCTGTTTTTCCTTTGCTGTGGATACCTCTTCTCGTGTACATTTTCCTTGTTTCCACCGTAGTTTCTGTAGATTGCGCTATCCAGGTCCACCTGTGTTAGCCAGGTACCTTAGATCCGCTTGTGCCACGTAGGTTCGTCACCAACTCGTCGCCATCAAATGTAGTATCGAGGTCCACGCATGAAGTAGTATTTCAAGATGTTTTATTCATGAAGATAACAAGTAGTATAGTTCAGAACATCAGGTAGTTTAGATGTAAAGGAGAGCCCCACCAGGAGCAGCCTGTGTGCTGCTCAGCCCATGACCAACTGTCCCTTAACCTCTCTCAGTCCCAACATTCCGAGGCTAGGAAAGACTCCAACATTCTATTGGGCATAGAGCACAGGCACTGGGCTGAGCAGGAGGAGAATAATACTTAACCTTACAAATGCAGGATACTACAACCTCCTTCAAAGACCGCCTCGACAACAACGCACACAACAGCAAGGAGCTCTTCAACATCGTGAAGGAACTCTCCAACCCCAGCTCCAACACCAACGACATCCCGCCGTCGCAAGCCCTGTGCGATTCCCTCGTCACCTTCTTCCACCGCAAGATCGCCGACATCCACGACAGCTTCAACACCCAGACAGCCCCAACAGACATCGACACACCGGACTCTACGCACACCATCGACCACGACCCCTTGCCAGCCTGGGCCAACGTGAGCATCGACGACACCATTAAGACCATGAGCACAATCCACTCCGGCTCCCCGTCAGACCCTTGTCCGCACCACATCTTCAACAAAGCCAGCAGCTCCATCGCACCCCACCTGCGCAACGTCATCAATCTCTCCTTCGAGACCGCGACCTTCCCAGAGAGCTGGAAACACGCCGAGATCAACGCACTACTCAAAAAACCCAAGGCGGACCCGAGAGACCTCAAGAACTTCCGGCCCATCTCCCTGCTTCCGTTCCCAGCCAAGGTCATCGAGAAGATCGTCAACAAACAGCTAACCCGATACCTCGAAGAAAACAGCATCCTGGAACCATCCCAGTCAGGGTTCCGCAGCAACCACAGCACCGAGACTGCCCTCATCGCCGCCACCGACGACATCAGGACCCTGCTGGACAACGGTGAGACCGCGGCCCTCATCCTCCTGGACCTCTCCGCCGCCTTCGACACTGTCTGCCACCGCACACTACGCGCACGCCTCCACGACGCAAGGATCCGAGACAAGGCCCTGGAATGGACCACCTCCTTCCTCTCCAGCAGAACCCAGAGCGTCCGCCTCCCCCATTCCGTTCCGAAGCCTCCGAGATCATCTGCGGCGTACCCCAGGGATCCTCCCTCAGCCCGACACTTTTCAACATCTACATGGCCCCGCTCGCACACATCGCCCGACAGCATGACCTCAACATAATCTCCTACGCCGACGACACTCAACTGATCCTCTCCCTCACCAAGGACCCCCTCACCGCCAAATCCAACCTCCACGAAGGAATGAAGGCCGTCGCCGAGTGGATGAAGAGCAGCCGACTAAAGCTGAACACGGACAAGACAGAGGTCCTCATCCTCGGCTCCAACCCTTCAGCCTGGGACGACTCCTGGTGGCCAACGACACTGGGGGCAGCCCCGACACCCACCGACCACGCACGCAATCTGGGAGTCATCCTCGACTCAACACTCTCCATGACCAAGCAAGTCAACGCAGTCTCCTCCTCCTGCTTCAACACCCTCCGCATGCTCCGCAAGATCTACAGGTGGATCCCGACAGATACAAGAAGAACAGTCACCCAGGCCCTCGTCAGTAGCAGACTGGACTATGGAAACGCCCTCTACACGGGAGCCCCGGCCAAGCTCATCAAACGACTGCAACGCATTCAAAACGCCTCTGCACGCCTGATCCTCGATGTACCATGCCACAGCCACATCACCCCCACCTGAGAAACCTGCACTGGCTCCCCGTCAACAAGAGGATCTCCTTCAAACTCCTCATCCACGCACACAAGGCACTCCACAAGACCGGCCCAGCCTACCTCAACAGACGACTCTTCTTCTACATCCCCAACCGCCAGCTCCGCTCTGCCGACCTCGCCCTCGCCACCGTCCCCCGCATCCGAAGAACAACACCGGCGGCATATCCTTCTCCCACCTCACCGCCAAGACCTGGAACACCCTTCCACTCAGCCTACGACAGACCCAAGACCTGCTGACCTTCAGGTGGCTACTCAAGACCTGGCTGTTCGACCAGTAGCGGCCCCCCCTTATTCCCCAGCGCCTTGAGACCCTCGCGGGTAAGTAGTGCGCTCTACAAAATTCTTGATTGATTGATTGATTTATTTGAGTGAACAGAAGGTTCCCTTTGTTACAATAACAGGGGTTGGTGATCGTTTGATTCCCATTCAAAATCGCAGGCTAGCCTTAGTGTTAGGTGCACATAAAGGTGTTGCTTCTACACATGCTGGTGTAGCGGCCACAATTTTGTTGCAACAGCAACGCTATTTGTGGAATGGCTTATATAAGGAGGCCAAGAAATATGTCCTTTGAGGTGACATTTGTCAACAAATTAAATGTTCTACCGGGGCTCATCCACCACTGACACACCTGTTGATTTCCAGCAAACCTATTGGCTGCATGTATTTGGACCATTGTGATTCTCTTAATTTGGATGGAGCATCTAGTTTATCCTACTTGCAGTTGATCCCTGCTCGAGATTCCTCTGGGAGTGACCACAGCATTTGGCTGATGCTTGCACTGTTATTAAAGATTTGCAAATCTTTATCGGAACACAGGAATGCACTACATTCCACTTGGACCAGGGCCCTCTTTTGCCTCAAAAGTGTATAGGGGAACTATGGCTTCCCCGGGTGTAGAGGTGTGTTATTCATCTCCATACTATCCTGAGGGAAATTTGCTGGTAGAGAGGATGAACAGTGACTTAAAGCAATCCTTAACAGCAAGAGTATTAGGTACAGGGTGTAGTTGGATCCATCACCTCTATGGGGTGCAAAGGGCACTTAATAATCTCCTTAAACAATCTCTGGGTGACCGTACCCCATAGGAGGTCCTCTTTGGTACCAAACATTGGCAGGTTCAAGGAACAGACACTTTATTTAGGGCATGTCTAATTCCAACACAAATGATTTTTCTAAATGGCACAGTTCAACAGACTACTGATCTAGGATTTGCTCAAATTAAAGACATGAATTCTCCCAACATTGTTTCCATCACCTAATTGGGGTGCAAAGGGCACTTAATAATCTCCTTAAACAATCTCTGGTAAGTTTGCATTTGCATGCAGATGCACAGCTTTTAACACATATTCTCACAGTTCCTGGTTTTGCGCAGCTTTTAGTAAGAAAGTCCTGCAATACATTGAAAAACATCATCGTGCATAGAAAAAAGTATGCAAAGGGTGCAGTCAGTATTTTCTTTAGGAGGATGTGATTTAGGAGAGTGTGGACGTGTTTGGTAGATTGGTGCATGTTTTTTTGGCATTTGGAGGATTAGGAGAGTTTGTCTGGAATGAATGTAATTTTGTGTGCTGTGTAAAGTTTGTGTCATATTTGTTGCTTGTTTGTGATAAGTAGAATTTTGAAGTGTGCCTGTTTGTTGGTTAGATTATTACTTGTGTAAGCTTTGTTAGTTTGTGGTGTTTGCATGGGTTTGGTTTAGGTACTAGTTGGGGTAGTTTTGTGGACATTATGCCTGGAATAGGGATGTAGGACATACACTACATTGCTTTTGCAGAGACTGAAGCTGGGGGTTTAATTTGGCTAGTAGTGCATTACTTGCCACATATGCTTGCAGCTGAGGAAAGAGTGGGTCAGTATTACCCTTTACATGAAAGGCAGAAGAGATGGGAGAGGGTAACCAGCCACCTAACTGATGTCTCCAATGTCTCTGGGAGTGTTCAGATGGGCTGATGTGATGTCATGGGAATGAGATCTTCTTTGTCATCTCAGAATTGAAATTGGAGGGGAAGTAGGTAAGTCGTTACAATAGTTTCTATGTCATCTACACTAATTTTGTTTATTCCTAGGTGACATATATGTTTAATCAAAAATAATCAGCGTTAAATGAATGATTGAAACATTGTTTAATGTTACAATTAACGTTTTAATACAAATCTTGTAAAGTAATATTGATAATTTTAGGCACATACATAAAAAAATTGTTTTATATTTGCAGGTGGACCCGCAACCATTGATGACTTGGAGATCTCCAGTGTCACTGATCCAATCAGTCTTGGTAGGTGTAATTTTTAAAGTTTTCACACTCTTTCGGAAAATGATTACCTTTTACTTTAGAACAACTTTTTTGTTCAAAAAATGTTTTTGAAAGGGTCAATTTATTATCTTGTTTGGAATGTCATTGCATCTCCAGGGTTACTGAGATGTAACACATATGTTCCCTTGGAAAATAAGTGGTAACAATATATGCATAATGTTTTGCATGGGATCAGCTTAATAAAAGTGGCATCAATCCATATATCCATGCTTAAATTACCATTGCTTCAGAAGGTTAATTAGGATTTTATCATGAAAATGCTTGAAGGAAAATGTAAAGAAAACAATGAGTGAAAATGTGTAAAATTGTGTCAAGGATGTATTTCATGGTTAGTACATAGGGGTTCACTTGCAATCACATATGGAATGTGCTTTAAAAAAGTTATCAAATAAAATGTATAGATAGACAGTCTGTACAAAAAATGTTGCTTGCCTGACTCTGGATTAAGTAATGATACATGCATGTCTGAATTTTTATTGTTTACTATTTTTTTTAATACTTCAACACAACATTACTAAATCAAATAAGTTACTGATTGTATAGTATTCGAAGGTTCCCCTCCCACCCAATCTAATTTTTCTAAGCTAATACACACCCAAGTGTGTGTGTTACCTCAACCGTATGTTTTGTGAAGGAAGTGGACTCTTCATGTATACAATTTTACCTACAAAAAAATATATGGGGTGTGTGATTAAAAAAATCTTTATAAATGTATAATTATAATTACCTACATTTATCTATCCTTAACCCAGAATGAAGTACTCAAAAATTAAAAAAATGTATACACATATAAGAATAATTGGTTTATATAAATACATATTCTTTGTTACAGAATATGCTTGGTAAACATTGCACTTTGGCATACACCTCATTTAAGAATGCTACTGGTCTCCGTGTGTATTACTTGACCTTTGTGATTTTTAAATAGAACATTGCTGTGCAGTATGCCTTGTTTCAGGGGACCTCTGTCTCCCTTCCAGACTTTTTTTAGTGGACATCATTTTGCTTATTAGTGATGCTGATGCTTTATACTTGAAGAAGGAAAAGGAATTGCAGAAACATTATAAGTTATTTATTATCAAACAGAAATAAATATATGGTGGTCTGCTTAGCACAGCAATCCAACCGCCGTGTAATGGCCATCAATCAGTCTGTTCCTATTTACAACATAACTAAATCACAATGTTGAGGAATTTCGGTTTCTCAAACACTATTTATATTTAGATGTTACTAAAAGATGAAAGTAAGTGAAAACTCCAAATAATAGCCAATTGTCAGAGATTGTAAGCATTTTGGTGGGTTATGCAAACGGTGAAAATATTTAAAAAATGAGGCACAAAATAGCAATATTTTGTTAAAAGTTTTTAAACGTACACTCAAACCCTAGCCTTTAACTTTGAATGCTTATAGAGACACATATTTGTTGTCTGTAACAATTGGATAACATATTGCACTACTAATTAACTTTTATTATACATCACAATAAGCAATTTGTATTTCTTTAGATAATTAAACAGATGATTTATAAATGTACAATACTTATTTTTGGACAATTCGAATGCGGATGAAAGGCACCAAAGAAGTATCCAGCAGGTCAGATATTGAAGAGTTCAATCTGTGGCTCGAGGTATGTTGCGTTTGGGACCCATTTATGAGAGAGCCAAAGCGGAATTGAGAGTAACTCTTTCTGCAAGAACATCCCATCCAACAGCAATACCCCAAACACCACTGCCACCATGAGCAATTTATGCTGCAGCTCCAGCACCTCCTCAATGAGGACAAAGATCCATTTGGGCACTATATAGAATGCTAAACAGAAACTCTCAACAAATTGATAATATGGAACAGTACAATGACAGTATTCACAGACAGTTGAGACAAATAGTGATAATTTGATTTGGCTGAGAAGAAGCACTGGATAAAATTGTCCAAAATAATAATGAACTATCTTGAATTATCCAATTTTGCATTTGTAGTTTTATTATTATAAGATTTTTTTGCTATATTTATGTTTTGTACATATGGATTTAGTTTTACGTTTAGGGTAGTTTAAGATAGTTATGTATAGTTCATAAATAATGTTTATTTAAATGTGAGGATTACAGAGAAGGGGTTAATGTTTAAGTGTTTGTAGATATATGCAATCGTAAATGTGTAGCGTAGTATTGTATATTTAAATTTGTTTCTATTTGTTAGATATAAGATAATAGTATGATAGTTTTTTCTTGGGGAGAGGTGATGTTTTAGATATATGTGGATTGCATTAAATTGTAGAGTTATTTAGGTAAAGTTAGATTATTTTAGTTTATTTGTATAGAGTTTTAGTATGGCAGGATATTTAAAATAAATTATTTAGTATTTATATAAATATGCCCTATTGTTAATACATTTGTTTGATGTAAACAATCTGCCTCAGTATTAAGTCTACATTTAACTTACATGAATGTGTTTAGTAGTACATAATAGGAGTATATTACATTTGTTTTGTCTAAAAATATGTGCTTTAGATTTTAATGCACAAAAATATGATTATCAAAATGGTTAACAAAAATGAAGAAAGTAAGGCTGAACTAAAAAACAGTAAGTTATGCTTCTGTCATTAGAGATTACAATAAAACAAGGGGCATTTATTTTGTACTTTAATACAAATTAGTAGTTATATAATGTACAATTTGGTTTTATCTGGAATAAATCATATTACATTTCAATAATAATTTTATTATTGGCACTGAAATTAAAATGCTTTATGCATCAGAAATTTGCAACTGTGCCATTTCCTCACATCCATCCCTCCTGAGAATCCATTTAGATTTTTGAATTATTAGCTTCAGATTTATCTTTGTTAACATAGGACAGAATTCCTTCCCAAGCAACACAAGCTCTGACAGCAATATTATAAAGTGTGGCAAGTTCTACAACTAGTACAATTTGCACACCTCTGTAGTGAGTTTAGCTACTGACCTCCAGATTGAGCCAAACATCTAAAGTTCAAATGTCTGCTCAATGATATTCTGCATTTTTTGAATGCCAAACTATATTTCTTTTGACCTATTGTGCATTCTATATTGACTTCATTAGCCATGGCTTGAGGGCATAACCTTGATCACCTAATAAAAAGACACATTTGAAATATTATATATAATTAACAAAAACATTTAATTTTTAGCAACATTACACACAGGACAACATACATATTTGTAAGATCTGATTATTCAGTCTTGATAAAACACTCTACCTCTATAAAATGTAGTGATAACCCTGAACTTTGTAACAACACAGCACACATCAACATCAACCATACTCAGGTAGTAATACAGAATAGGGTCAATTGTGTTATGGTATCACACGGTAACTTTATTGATAAGAATTCTATGTTAATGATTCTAACCCTCAACAGCATGTCAAGTATGGGGTTGAATGCAAAAGGAACAAATGATGGACAGAATGCTGAACAATGCAAACATTCACCCCCAGTCACAAAGATCTGGGTTTAATCCATTGTTCTTTTGCTCACCACACCGCCCCAGTTTGGACCCAGCCATATCCAAATCAGTCTTGACCAAGTTCCTTATGAGAACAGTCCAGCCTGAACTGCCAAGCCAGGTCCTCCCTGGACCGGAAACAAGCATCCTGGGACCGGTTTCGGGGCATCAGCCCTCATCAGGCAGGCTAGCTTGAATCCAGTGGTTTCGGGTCACCCCGAAACGAGTCCAGAATACCTGGCTTGGCAGTTTGGGCTGGACTGTTCCCATGAGGCACAGGGTCAAGACTGATTTGCATATAGCTGGGTCTGAACTGGGGTGGCAAAGTGAGCTAAAGAACGATGATGGATTCAACCCAGATCGGTGACTGGGGGTGAGGGTCTGAAAAGTTTCAGCGCTCCGTCTATCATCTCCTTGGGGTTGAATGAAATAAAATGTAATCATCATGACACGCTAAACTATTTTCAATAATTTGGTTGTGTGCAGCTCATTATGGAGGGTTATTTAGAAAATGATATATCATCAAATAGTTGAGGAAAAATAGAAACATTAACCAGGCAAACATCAAATACGACACCAGCCATCGTGAAGCATATATATAACATGAGTTTAAACGCCTTAATGTCATTTCCACAGGGTACAGAGATGACCACAAGTATATCAGATACCTCAAATGTGGTGGTCTAGTGTATCACAATGGGACACAATGTCCTGTAACATACTGTTGTATGTTACTTCATTACTGACAGTCAAATATAATAAGGTAAATATATAGAAATACATATATAAATGAAAATGGAAGGCCATCAGTGTATCCAATTTTTTAAATATCTATATAAATATGACCTGTAACTTTTATTATTATATGTTTATTTTTCATTATTTTAGAAATTGTAGGTTTCCTAAATCATAAATGGAAAGTTTTTACATATTATTAATTATGACTAAAATACACAAAACATATCTTACCAACACATAAAGAATTTCCCAATACTCCAGTCTGGAAGCAATGATGAATTGTAGTGTGCTTAAAAATGTATGAATCAAGGGCAATTCCAGGATATTGTGCTACAATAGTAGTGAAATATTATTGAGAATCCACAATAGCTTGCACATTGATGGAGTTATTGTGCTTCCTGTCCCTCTACTTGTATGCAGTTGCTGCAGGTGGTCCTAATTGGGTGCAAGTACAGTCTTTTGCTCTCAATCATGCTAAAATTGTGCAGGCTGATAAAATCCTTGCTTGGTATGAATGTGCTCTGCAAGAGTATTTGGAAAATGAAAAAACTGAGGATTAACTGTGATGATGGCATCTAATAAACTTGTTATAAAAAAGAAAGTGAACTCTGGGAAATACCTGATATCCTGGCACAAGTGCTTTGGATTGATCCAGATGGAAGCATATAGACTACTGACAGATGCTTCACATGTGGTGGTATTGCATGTGAATTTTCAATGTTGGGTTGCTAAGTGGGTCCCATTTTGTACTGTAGAGCAAAGAGGTTTTCTTTCTTCAGTCTGTAGTATTTAATCACTTACTCCTCCCTTTGCTCAATGAGACTGATCCACGGTCGAAAAATCCTCTCTTTGAAGATTGCATTGTCGCAGATGCTGACTCTCAAATTACACTTTTCATGGGCTGCAAGTGAATGTGTGATGAACTATGGAATGCCTCTTTTTATATTGTGGCAATCACACTGATTTTTGCACCTGTTAGGAGCATGCACAGGTTTTTCATGCCATTTGATTTTTGTGTTATAGTGAGTGCATCTGCGTTAAATTAGCCAATCTCATTGCATTGGTTCTGCAATGGTTTTCTTATGGTAACACCCACGTTGCATGCATTAAAAAAGTATTCTGACAGAATGTGATGCAACACAGACTTTGCGCCATGAATGGGCTGAAAAGTAACACAAATCAACTGAGCCACCCTGTAAATATCACTTATCGAATTGTGTTGTCTTGCCCAACGCATTCTCGACGCAAGAGCTTTGTAAATCTGCCCCTCCATGTACATCATTGGCCCTCTATGTGCATCACTTCACCCGGGGGAACAGATTTACAATAAGATTTGGTGCAGCAATCAAAATTGCTGTGCTGTGTTGCATTAAGGGATGAGCAAAAACAGTGCCATATCTACTAAGGTATGGCACTGTTTTTCTCTCCTCCAGTGTTGTCGCACTTTAGGCTGTCATGTGCCATCACACACATTCTTTCACTACATTGCAAGGGTGTTTTGTGTTCTATCAAGCATAGATTTTGTTGTTTGTCTAAGAAAAAATGAAAAATAAAGATTTGCAAAAAGGATATGTTGTGTACTGGAAAAGGACCCTTCCAGTAGAAATGAGCTTTAATAATTTTTACATTTTATATGTGTGCTGTGCAGCACAGAAGCACAGCTGGAAAAATGTGGAGACTTTTTTATGTTGCTCCATGTTATTCCTGTCTCGAGGACAGTCTAAACATTTTAGTAGGTAGGGTTTGCATTAAAACCCATGAGTGGTTGCAAGGGAAGACCCATTTACCAACCATGGTACGGCCCCAATGCAAAGTGGTTTAAAGTAACGCAGAGCACTACTTTTCAGTACTTTAGGCAATGTTACAGTGCAAATCATGATTTGCGTTGGAAAACAAATCCCATATCAAAACTTTGCACTGGGTTTGTGTCACTTTTGTGAGGCAAACTCAGTGCCGTGTGTGTCAGCGAATCTGGGCCTGAGTTTCCTTCAAGGGTGTTAAGCAAAGGCTAGCCATTAGCCTCAACTTTGCTGACGCTTTTCAAGGCATTTATTGGCATGCAATACTTTCAATGTTCTCCATGGAGAAATTACATAAGGCTGCCAACATTTTTAAATAATTTGGTTCAAAAGAATATGAATGGCTTCGATCTAGAGGCGTTAGCTGTGGATTTCTTCCTCTGTCTATTGTAGTACTATTATCAAAGTCATGGCTGACGGAGGATACTTTAAAGTACTGCTTTTAGCACATTGCATCAATCTAATTGTGCAGGGCATTCTACGAAAAGAAATAGCCAGCAACATACTGGTCACCTGTCATAGGATTTGCACTCATTTCAGCCATTCCCTCAAAGCCCAGTAGGATCATTCCGCATGCTAATAGAGTTCCTTAAAAATCTCTCATATAGGAGGTCCCAACCCGTTGGAACTCCACCTTCTACATGTGCTAGTAGAGTGCCTGAGACAACTACTATTGCTTTTTGAGATTCTGACATGTGAATTCAGCAAGTCCCATGAGCCAAACCATCCCATTGTTGCATATGCTGCGGGACCATTTGTAAAAAGTGGAACAAAAATATACCAGTGTCAATATAAAAGCAGCTGCTTTGGTCAACAATATAATCCCTCATGTGAATGCAAATCAAAGGCTGCAAAAGAGATTGTGTACTCCGAGGAGTACATCTCTGCCTCTATACTTGAGCCACAGTACAAAAAAGGGATATCTACTTTCATTCAATTTTCATCACTGGATGTCTCCATTTGCAAAAATTGGACTGCTAGGAAAGCAAGTGACCTGGAGGATGTATATTGCATCTTCAAAGGTATACAAGAACTGAAATTTTGTATTCAAACTCTGGAGAGTCCGGTGGTGGCTCGAAATCCAGAAGCATGTTGCACTGCAGCTGCTTCAGTCACCAGTGGTACACAAAAAAGCCATACCAAGACACACCTACTTCTAAGCCTACAACAAAAACAGCATCCCTTTTACTTCCAACTTTGTCAATGTGTTGGTTAGGATGAAAGTTCCAGGACTTAGATCAGGTGCACAGCTGCAGGAAACTCAGAAACAGAAAATGGAAACTTAATCAATATAGAAGATTGGCAAGACAATTTGGATGACCAAACAGAAGCCTACTTGTATCAAGAGCCATTGATACAAGAAAAGCACAGCATAAAATTTGTTTCAAGTCTTGGAGCTGGTGCATCCTTGGGGAAGGTGTTCAGAGCTGCTGGTGCAAGTGTCCTGGCCAGAATGACCAGTCTCTCTCCTTCAAACGAGAAACTGACAATGATCAAAATGAAAAAAAAATGTAATCTCAAAAAATTATAAAATCTCCACAAGACACAACAGTGGCTGAGGGAAGTTTGTCTGATATTGCAAGTGCCAGGTGATCATTCTCCAAATTACCTTACTGAATTTGAAGATGAAGTTGACTTTCTGAATGCAGAACAAGTAATAATAACAACCCAGAAAATGTCTGCTGTAAAAAAACAAAAAGTGAATTCAACCTTAGCATCAACTGTAGACTTTGCAATGAGCAATGATAACTAAGTCTGCAACAGCCTCCCTAATTTCCTGAAAAAACAAGATTCTTGCCTCCCAGGCCTAACAATTCATTGCCATGGTCAGCTGCCAGTAAAAATTCAAAAAACGACACTTCTTATTCTATTCTATTCAGTAAACTTTATTCGGTCATCGGACCATAAAAGTACAGCATTCATAAGTACAGCCCAATAAAAATATATATATTTTTTAAAATCTTATAAAACCATAATTATACATAATAAAATTAGAAGGAATACTTTTGACAACACAAACCTTCTAAAGGGTCTAAAAATGTACAGAATTTGGCTTAAAAAGAAAAAAAGTTCTCGGCTGGTCAATTCATGGGACCTAGTACAGAGATGCGCTAAAAGTGATCAGGCTATAACACTAAAATAATGTACATGAGACTAATGCAATGGTGCTTTTTCTGGTGCAAAGACACATAGATAAGTACTCAATTGGCATCACTCCCTACTGGTCAGACTATGTTCCTCCACCAGCAGAATGTGATAGGGATGTGCCATGCTGTAGGCGTATTAAAGGAGGTGGCAAGGTAAGTCTCTTGGCCTTTCTTCTTATTGCCCACATGTGCCCCACGAACTTTGCAGTTGCGCACACAAATTGCGATCTCGTATCTGATTTTAGTATGCGCACCGCTGCCCCAGAGTTGTGGGTTCCAAGATGTTTACAAACGGGGGTTAGCCATTTTTTCCTAGGACCAGAGTATGCAGGACAGCCAAAGAAGACATGACCAATTGATTCAGTAGGGGCAGGGCAGCAAGGACAGTCTTTAGTCACTGTGGCGTTGCCTGCCCAATAGCTTGTAAATATGTTCGGAGCACCGTGCCTAAATTGTGTGTAGAGCTTTCTATCAGCTGTCACCTGGATAAGATCAAAATATCCTTCCAGGGTGCATGTCGGTTTGAAGTCCATAAATTCTTCAGCTAATCTACCCCGCCTGCTGACCCTGGTTTCGTTCTGCGCTACCCACTCCCAGTACAATGATTTGTACACTTCTTATGTATGTTGCTACCATAGGAAAAGTAACACATAATTAGGTAGACAGATGATACCTCACTTGAAACAGGTGCTTAGAATCAATAAATGACAAATGATGATTGATACAATGGATGGGAAAGGCTTAGATAAACTAGGTATTTATTGTTTGTGCGATTATTCTGGATTAAGCTTCCACATGTCGCTGGTAATGTTACTTAATTGTCTTTTTGTTAACTGACCTCCAACTTCTCTTGGTGCTTCTGAGACCTCTCAGTTTACATATAATAGACTAAGACTTTTTGTTTATTTTATTGTTCACCAGGTCTTTCTCTTTTTGGAAGAAAGAAAATCTGCAAGTCCTATCAAGAACATCCAGGAGAGGAGCCAATGCCTATTCAACAGGCCTCAAAGAGGCATACCTCTGTGGACTGCAAAAAATTATTTATTTTAGAATAATATAGACTAATGGTGTCTTGAATGGAAAATCCCAAGTGATTGTGAACATGATGAGCATAGCTAAATTCTGTTACTGTTTGTGTAATCAACAATTCAGGGTACATGGGTCTGTGATTGGTATTAGATTGGGCATTCATTAATTGTACACCATGCTTCATACTCTCTGACTTCTTGTGCACCAGGCTTCTTTTGACTCTCAAATATTGTCCTTTTCTTTTCTCATTCCATAGGCTTTCACATTTGCAAGGGACCCCCAAGGTGCTCCTGCTCTGTAGTTCAGCCCTTTTCCCAAGATGGCAATGCCAAAAATACTTTTGCACCATTTATATACAGTAAGGTTTTCTTTTCCAATCCAATCCAATTCAAACAAGCTTTATTCGACAAATTAGTCATAAAAGCACAATACAAAAATATTTCATAAAACACCAGATCAAAAGTAGTGCAAAGCCTGGATGGAGAAATAATTTAAATCACATTAAAACTATTATGATAAAAATAATTAAAAACATTAAAAATTATGATGATAAAGCATCGCCGAAAAATGAATTCCATTTAAAAGTCAATATCAAGCCACTGTTGATTACTATAGACACTGGGTTCTACCTACTATCTAATACATTTACTGAGTAAGTTGTATCACTGGGTTCTACCTACTATCTAATACATTTACTAAGTAAGTTGTATCTTCCCTCGTTCTTTTACAGATGCACAAAATCTGATACCGTCTTATTTAGAACTAAGGGAACGTGATCTTATGGCCCATGACCACCCCAGAAATGTTGCCAACACTATAACAATGGTAGAAGACGTGTCAGTGCATAGGATTCTTTCTGCTTCATTGCACCTTCTGGTTCCCAATAGTTTGCAGATTGGTGTCAACCAGACACGACTGGGGCTATATATCCAATACAGGCAAACAATAAGTGGGCCAACGATTCTTTGCTAGCCTTGCATACAGGGCACAGATCATCACCAGATTTAGATAATCTAGCAGAGAAAGCTCTTACTGGCAGCGAACCCACCCTAAACTGGAAATATAGCTTTCGGTCATACGGCTTAGTAATTAAATCCCAGTACGACTCAAGACTGTGGGTTAATTTGATTTCCAAAAAAGCTCCAGTTAAGGAAGATGATTCACTATCACGCATTATCTTCTGAGTTACCATTTCCCAATATTTTTCTTTTGAAAGCTTTTTTGTGGGAAAGAGGGAACTTTTTGGATCATTCCACAGTGCTACCATACCAATGCTCGATAGCGTGTCTCTAACCACCCGTAACCATTTTATTTGATGGAAATTATCTGCCCTTATTATGTCCTGAAAACCAGCAGCATACGCTGCCAGTTCTGGAGTAGTTCAGATTCTCCGCCAATATAATAAAGGGCGTAGTTTTGCTAAATCTGCAATTGGTTTCCTACCCAGGTCATACAATAATGGGCACATTGGGGTACTCTGTGGGAGCATGGTAATTTTTCTTAAGAATCTATTTTCTACTATAGTAAGCTTAGAGAGATTCTTGCAGCCCCATAACTCTGACCCATAGAGAGATGAACTGATGACTTTCATGTTATAAATCTGGAGTACCGGAGTGATTGGCTTTGAGAAGGAGGTGTTAAATTCAGAGTATAGGACTCCCGACAATTGCCGGTGCCTGAGGGTTGCCAAATCAATTTGGTGATTCCATTTCAAGTCATCCTGTATATTGACCCCTAGGTAGGTAAACTCCCTAACTTGCTCTAACGGGCGGTCATTCATTAGGATACCCCCTTTGAACGCCCTATACGGGTTAAAAGACATTAGTTTCGTCTTCGACACATTAACTTCCAAGCCTCGTTTGGGGCAGAACTCCTCGAAAATAACCAAGGCTTTCTGAAGACCACTTGGGGTCTTGGAAATAATTAATGTGTCGTCCGCGAACATTAATATAGGGATTTTTTCCCCTGCTAGTGTTGGGGCATCGGTGGCAGTAGATCCCATACAGTCCACTATTCCATTGATAAACAAAGAGAATAGTGTGGGTGCCATCACGCAACCTTGTCATACACCTCTCTCAATTGGGAATGGATTAGTAACATTGCCCTGCGCGCCCCAGCGTATTTTGGCATTATTATTCTCGTGCAATCTGATGATAAGGGTTAGTAATTCGAGTGGCATCCCCATTTCTTGCATAGGCATCCATAATTTGGCACGAGGAACAAGGTTGAACGCTGACTTAAGGTCAACAAAGGCAGCATACAAGCTGCCCTTGCCCAGGACCACTATTTTCCAATATAACAAAACAAACCGGAACACCTGATCAATGGTGCTAGTGAAAGCCCGGAAGCTAGCTTGCAGTGGAGATAAGACACTATGTTCTTCAATCCACTCTTGGACTTTGTTAAGCACAAGCCTCCCCATCACCTTATGCAATGAATCTATTAAACTGATGGGCCTATAATTGCCAGGCTGTGATTTGTCCCCTTTTTTAAAGACCGGTATAATTTCGGCCCCTTTCCATTGCACCCTGAGCAATAGCATTTACCAGCAATAAAATATACCGACACCATCTTGCCTTATCGTTAAGAAATACATCTCCAGGGATACCATCTGGGCCTGGTGCTTTCCCGACCGACAGAGATCTAAGCGCTATGTCGACGTCAGCCTTGCTAAAGGCCTCGTCTAGATAAAACTGGTGAGTAATCTCGCACAAGTCTTCTTCTGGTGGACCCAGGGCATATTGGGGTTTAAAATGATTAACCCAATCTTCCTGTGATACATGATGTTGAGGCTGTTGCGGTTGTCCTCCACGATCCCATTTTATTATATTCCAAAATTGTTTGGGATTACCCGAGGCACAAGCCTCTCTAAGGTCCTGCCATCTTTTATCATCCCAGTTTTTCTTGGCCTTTTTCTGGGTAATCCTAAACTTATGCCTCGCTAATCGCACTGCTATTGGATCTCCTGCTTTGATGGCTAGCCCTAAGGCTTTTCGAGCAACTCTACAATCCTTATTAAACCAGTTTCCTGCTTTCTGGGTTACGACCTTTTTAGTCTTACCCTGCTTTATAAAATAGGTACGTAGTAGTGTGAACAATTTGTTGTGGATAAAAGTAGAACGCTCAATGACCCCTTTGTTTGTTGCACAGGTCTCAAGCTCAGTTGTGGCACAATCCATATCCTCACTGATACTAGCTAGGATTTCGGGCATCTCTAATATCCTTACCCATTTTAAGTGTCTCATGTCATTAGTAGGGACGATATCTCCTAGTAGCAGATCGTTACCTGATTGGGCAGGTACCTTATGTCTCAAGACTTCCAGGGTCAAACACAGGGGGTTATGATCGCTTTCGAGCTGGTCCCTAACCACCATGTCTCTGAAGGCATGCCAAAGTTTCACTATTATTAAAATATAGTCTATTCGGCTAATGCTGTACCCGTTATTAAATGTGTTAGCCCCCATCCTATCTTATGGTGATCTTCCATTAGCAGCCCGCAAGCCCTTTTCCAGACAGATAGAGTTAATTTGTATAGCCACATCCGTCCACTTTTTAATAGGTTCTAACTCTAGCTTTGGGATGCCCCACTTGGCATCTTCCTCTCCTGTTAAATAACTCTCCTCATTTCCTAGGGGTTCAAATGATGAGTTGAAATCGCCCGTGACTAGGACATTGGTTCCTTCTGAATATAAATCGAGAAGATCGTCAAGAGCCGCTAGAACATCCGACTTCTTCCCTCTAGTGCCTCTCACGTAGATGTTGTAAATGTCTAAGTTCCCTATTGATCCAGAGGTTAATCTAATTGTCTGGATCTCATAGCTCTGGGTCAAGAGCACCTGAATTTTAAGTCCTAGTTCCTGCCACAACCAAATTGTCATGCCCCCCGATGGACGCCCTTTTGATCCTCTGGTGGCTGGGATGTAAAAATTTAAATAGCCTGGGAAAAAGAGGGGAACCTCTGCCCAGGTTTCGTGAAAAAGGCAAATGTCATAGCACTCTATAAAAGCAAGCCACTCAGGAGAAGTAATCTTCGAGCTAAATCCTGCGATGTTCCAGGACAACAGGGAATCCCTTAAGGGGACTGGCACTGGGCAGGGTAACACTAACCCACTGGGTCTAATAGAAGGTATTCCACCCACCTCCAACGAACCATCTTTCAAAGTTGGGGATGCAGATATATCCTCTGGCAAACGAGCCAAGCCAATATTAAGCGACTTGGTACTGTAAGGGCTACCCTTGATGTTAGAGCTGGCTTTAGGGGATCCATGTTGCTTTTTAAGCGAAACTCTCATCAGTCAGTCGTTGGTATCCAAATTGGAGCTTCCCAACTGGCTGGTAAGCAGCTGTCTTGGGTGAGATGTAGTCTGGCTATTCGGAGGCGACCGTCTAAATTGAATAAGTGGTGCCCCTGGGGAACTAGTATGAAACTCTAAGGCAAAAAGATTTTCAACAAGGTCGGCCCCAGTCATAGTGAGCTCAATACAGTCTAGCTGGTGAGCAGGGGAGGTGAGCCTTAACTATGTCTTCCCTTATCACTGGTCGGCATCCCCTGACATGCCGTATCCAGTGGATGACTTTATTAGTAAGGGAATATACGTTCTCCGTGCCTTTATTGATGTCATACTTGGGCACGTTCACCATAAAGATTCTATGACTGCTGGGCGAGTTGGATATGTTCTGATCTAGGCGCCTAGTTTGTGAACTGCACTGGGGATATTGCATTTGAGGCGGGATATTTTTGCTAAGCAATGTCTGATCCATCGCTGTTGCTACTTTAAAACAATTATTAAAATTGCTTACTTTACAATGTGGTAAACTCTTGTACATCTGTGATGCTGGCTTTAATTTCTGGGCCCAGCTTCCTGGGTCCCAGCCTTGCTAGGGGAAAAATGAAATGGAGGGCCATTCAGTTTAGCGTTAGTTCCTACTTCACGGATGACTGCTGAGATTTCGGGGTTATTGTCTTGGCAGCACACTGAGCTATTGCTTGCTGTCGTGTTTACTCTCCCTCTACGCGATTGATCTTCTAACGATAGAAGTTTAACCATGGAGGTTAGATCCTCTATCATAGCTCTCATTGTCCCTATTTCCTGTCGTAACTCGTTAACTAACTGGGTCATGTCCTGATACTCTGTATTAGTTCCTAACGCTGCCTCTATACTGCTGGTAGCCGGTAGCTGTGATAACCAGGCGAACTGGGACCTTTCTTCCCTATCTTCGTTAGACAAATCCAACAAGGGCAGAAATCGGTTAGTACATACGATTAGGGGATCTATATGTGAAGTATTAGACCCTGTCAAGCTGGCGATCGGGTGATCTGCTCCTGTTATGTCACATACCCCTTCTTCATTATGGGTAACCGTTCTTTTTTTGTGTGTCGCGCGAAACGTAGCGGGGATAACTGGCTGACAATTAGGGCTTCCATTACTTGGTTCGGTTGAACTAGATGGAGATTTATCATGAATAGATTGTGCATTGGGTGTTGTCTCTAATATGTCCTCACACTCACTAATTAGCGTGTCAATACGGTCCAATACACAATTACTAGCTACGTGTTTGTTTAGCTTCCTAGCTTTTTTCCCTTTGTTACCCCTTCTTGTTGCACTCCCCCCTTCCCCGCTTCCCTCCATAACCTTTCTTTTCCCCATGCTTCTTAATTATACAACCAGATCACTAATGGCTATTTAGTGCTCCCAATGCTATGCCCGGTTCACGCTTAAAGTCAGAGCAAGGCTTGACATATGAGCGCTTTAGCAAAAAAAATGGCGACTCTACGAATCAGCAATACAAAACAGTACAAGACACCTAGGGCCCCATTACGATGGCGGGCAGACAATGTCCGCCCGCCACTAGATTAAAGAAGTATAATAGTAAGTCCAGTCAATTATTCAGTACATTTACGTCCCAAGATCAGAAAGGACCTGATGTCGCTCCAGCTGTCAGATGGCAGGCGAAAGGGGGGTGGCCCTGCCCTGCCTCTTCCTGTCACTGACGGGCAAGGACGGGCCCGCCCTTGGCCCGGGCTTCACCCGCGCGCGTCCCGCGGCGCGGTGAGTGCAGGCGCTATTTGAGCGCGTGGTTGGTGTCCCGCTCCTCCCTCCTGGGAGAGCAAAGGATCCTGGGGCTGGTAGTCCCCCAACAGCAGGGCAACAGATGGCGGCAGTCAGCAGGCGCGTCCCGCGGCGCGGTGAGTGCAGGCGCTATTTGAGCGCGTGGTTGGTGTCCCGCTCCTCCCTCCTGGGAGAGCGAAGGATCCTGGGGCTGGTAGTCCCCCAACAGCAGGGCAACAGATGGCGGCAGTCAGCAGGCGCCTCCCACGGCGCGGTGAGTGCAGGCGCTATTTGAGCGCGTGGTTGGTGTCCTGCTCCTCCCTCCTGGGAGAGCGAAGGATCCTGGGGCTGGTAGTCCCCCAACAGCAGGGCAACAGATGGCGGCAGTCAGAAGGCGCGTCCCACGGCGCGGTGAGTGCAGGCACTATTTGAGCACGTGGTTGGTGTCCCGCTCCTCCCTCCTGGGAGAGCGAAGGATCCTGGGGCTGGTAGTCCCCCAACAGCAGGGCAACAGATGGCGGCAGTCAGCAGGTTCGCCCTTTTCTTTCATTATAAATATTTTTTAACTGTGTGTTCTCCCTATTTTTCATTTCACCTGAGGATGAACTTTGGAGTCTTTGGACTTCTAAAGAGTGTTTAATTAGTGTAACTTAACTGTCATCATCCTTCCATGGCATATCTGCTGATCTCATGGAGTTGCTGAATGCTGTATTTGCCGCTCTTTCTACTTTTACTTAATTCCCCATTCACATCTACCACTCATTTTCTAACCCTCTCCCACTATGTTATGAGATCTGAAATATATACATTTGAAATATTTGTAACTTTATTCTCGATCACTAAGATCATAAAAGTACTATATAAAACAACACAGAATTGAAAATCGCAGTTTTGATGTCATAGAAAACAAGGCATCCAGCGACATGAGACATCACTACACAGAATAATAAGCTTCTTAGCAAATTCTTATGCCTTGCTAATTGTAGATAAGCAACAGATCACAATTCCTGTATAAAATAAAGTGACCAGTGCAGTGCCAATTTTTCTACCATTAAGAACAATATTAAGACATATCTTTTTGATTCCCAAAATAGTTAAAATTGCAAACAATAAATACAACACTAAAATCGATCCCTAGCACAGAGAAGAGTTAAAATATGTGTGGCGCAGACATACATGTTACATTAAGGGCCTCATTACGATGACTGGTGGAAAACCTCTGCCCAACACCGACTCGGAATCGTCCGACTGATTACGACGCGACCGAACACTGTTTGGTCGGAGCCCCATTGTTCCCTATGGGAGCTTGTGCTCCGCCTGACAACCAGCCGTAACATAGGCTCCTGTGGGGAACTGGGGGTTTGCAGAAAACCCTGCACCCTGTCGCAGGCACCCCACTGTGCCTGCCAAACAGTGCAGGGTTTTACAGGGGGGTTCCTTAGGTACCCCTTCGGCCATCAACGGTAGGCCACGGGGCCAAGGAGGACCAACCAGGGGCCCCCAAAGTCACTTTCTGACAGCCTTTTTATGTCGGACAGGCCTACTCGGAAAGGCTGCTGGAAATCGACATCGTACTCGTGAGGTCGGAAACGCTGTCCATAGAGGTGCACGATGCGGTTCCGACTGACACGAATACTCCAAGAGCCAGTCGGAACCGATTTGGAATGACCGCGTGGTTTACTTTCGTAATCAGTCGGGCCGATTGTAAACCGACCGAGTCGTACGGAAGGGTTCCGACGCGGTTAAGGAGCTTCCGACTGTCAGGCGGAGGCTATCCTCCCGACATTGTAATGAGGTCCTAAGTTGTGGCATGGTGCATATGCGGATGTCTGGGAGCATCTTGCCACTCTAAAAAAACATCAGGATATTGCTCATAGGCACAAAACAGGAGTTCAATTGCCTATCTCACTATCTATGCGTTTAGTGCGCCTTAACCATAGTGCCATTAGATATCTTGCCTAACCAAACACAAGCACTATGTGTTGATTAGCAAGATTCTAACGATGTCTAAATACCGCCTGGTTTTCAAGATCTTACAGAAGGGCCCAATAAACTTGACTGCTCTATCACTATTTTACTATAGAGGGAGAACAGTGTGGGGACGAGGGCACATCCCTTTCTGACTCCAGGAACTACCTTGAACGGTTTAGTCACCTGCCCATCCTCCCTCATCTGACTTGGGCCATATTATTGTCATGCAGCCTTACCAAGATGTTCAATAGGGAGACAGGGAGTCATATTCTCTCCAACACCTTCCAGATCTTCGCCCGCGGAACCAGATCCAAAGCTGTGCGTAAATCAACAAAGGCAACACATAACTTGCCCTAGTTGATTAACACCTCCCTCCAATATATTCAAGAAAACCTAAAAACCTGACCAAGAGTGCCAACGTTGGCTCTAAAGCCCGCCTGCAAATTAGACAGGACACCCTATTCTGAGATCCAATCCTGCAGATGTGCCAGCACTTGCTTGCAAAAGATTTTTGGGATGGAGTCGATCAGGCTAATGGGTCTATAGTTCCTAGGGTTTGCCCAGTCTCCCTTCTTAAAAATAGGAAGGAACTCCGATAATTTCCATGTGGAGGGATATCTAATCCCTAAAGGATGGCGTTGGATAAGATATTTATGTATGGGCCCCTCACTTCTGGGTACGCTTTGTACAGGTCATTGGGAATTCTGTCCGGACCCGGTGCGCGTGCATGAATACAAGGATCGATCGCAGTCAAGGTCTCATTTTATGACAATGCAAGGGTGCTTGAATCATCTAAGACACCCTCATACAAAGACATCCTATCACCCTCCTTGCCATTATTCCTTTTTGTGTACAATTTGCTTTTACTAAAATGGGCCACCCACTCGTCTGGTTGAACACAAAAATCTAACTCAGTTTTCGGGCAATTACGGCAGACTGCCGCAGTCCTCCAAAAAGATTTATTATCTTTTACAATCATGGCTTTGTGTAGAGAGGATCACAGGGAGTTCTCCTACTCCTTTTTGGCAAAACATGCCTATACCTTGCTCTACACCTCATTGTGTCTATGCTGAATTTACTCTTTACTGCAGTTAAGAGATCACTTTTGGCTAACCTACATTTGTGGTTGTACCAGGAGCGGACTAAGGCCCCTTCTTCCCCCCGTGTGAGGTTTGCCTAGCAATTCGCTGACTTGACAAACAGGGAATCATGACTAGAGCTCATCACTACTCTCCTATGCTCTACAGGGAGTTGGGACAGGAAATCTACCTCTTTCTCCACTCTGGCTTTGACTGCCTATGGTACTGGAGGATTTATTAACACCCATTTCCACCGAATGGACTTCCTATTGTTTGTTGGGGAAAGGCCACCCAGATCTGTGTTGCGCCTAAATATTAGTTTAATATCTGAATTAGCTAAAAGTGTCAGAGCTAGCGCATGATGGTCACTGACTGATCTGTCCACCACAACCATGTCTAAAACTGCTGCCCACAGTTTCACATCTACCAAGAAATAATCAATAGTACTAATGTGGCCCGGCCTATTGAATGTCACTCTACCTTGTCGGTTTGAGGGGGTCCTGCCATTTGTAGCTCGTAAATCATTATTGAGCATTAGTGTTAATGCGTGGGCTGCTTTAGGGGTTCATCTAACACATGGTAAATCTAAATGTGGGATGCCCCACTGATTGTCCCAATCCGCTGCTATATTGGAAGGAGTGCCTGCTATGGGGTCAAATGTGGTGTTAAAATCTCCTGCCTCCAGCAGGAGGCCATTCCCAATGAGCTCAGAATGGGATTGCTCTAGCACATTTAATACTCTAGTCTCTACAGTGCTAGTACCTACACTATTATAAACATTAAAAACATTTAAGGACAGCCCTGAAGGGAGCTCAAACCCAACTGCCATAATGTCCAGGGAGTCAATGGAGATTTCCCTGATTTTACACTAAAGGGCTGTTTTGACCCTAATTCCAAGCCCCCGGAGGGTCTATCCGTGCCACTCTGTCCTGCATTAATACTATAGGAAATTAACCCACTCCAGTGAAAGGGGGAAAGGCTCCATGTCTCTTGAAAGAGGCAAATATCATGGGAATCCTTGAATTTGCCCCATTCCACCTCAGGGAGCAGTTTAGAAATCCCTGCTACGTTCCATAGCAGTATTTTGGGTGATGGTAGCTGGGACAAAATCACGGAGAGTGCATCTCCAGTCATTGCCTCACTGCCCAGATTTTGTTTGCATGAACATACTTTCCACTACTCACAAGAGGCGACCCAGGAGACCTTGACTGGGTCATATATCAGATTGTGCGATCCCACATTCTGCAGTGTAAATATTTGGTAGCAGGGGATTGAAAGCCTGATTGGACCAAACATCATCAAGCAGTTTCTCTTCTCTTACCCAACATTCCTGGGCATCAAAATTCAGTCAGGGAAGAGCCATGGTGGTCCCACTATTTGCGACCCCCACAGCTTGAGCAGCACCACCTATGTCTAGACTGACATCAGCTGCTGGGGCACAATATTTAATCATGATGTGGGTATTATCTTGGGGGATAGATCGTGAATCTATGACTATGAGACCATCAACTATATTCTTATGAGAGAACCAAACCTTCACCTTGTCATATTGGTTATCGGGGCTAGAGAGCCTTTCTAAACCCACTATGTTGCTTCTCATTATGTAATAGCAATGGCTGACTTTCCGGAACCAGTCTGTGACTTTGTTGGTAAGTGATTTACGGTCTTCACCTGGCACCCATTGCCAACTTGTGGATCTGGGTAAGGTAGATTGTGGCCTAATGAGACCCTGGCTGCCTTGGAATATAAAACCCATTGTATACCATTTATCTAGGTTGTGCCATAAGGAAGCTCTCCAAGGAAGTGCCACCCAAGCGCATGGCTCTTTGTCTCCACTCTACTTCTCTTGGCTCCCTCTTCTGGGGGTCCCACCCCAGAGAAACCAGGATGGTGTCCCATATACCTAGGGTTGTTATTTTGATAAAGGGGGCATTTAGTGGGAATCTGAGGAGATTGGTATGTATTCCTGGAGGGGCGGGGTCTGTTGGGGGGCAGTGGTATGTAGTAAAAGGTTTGGACTCCAATTGTTATTGCTCGATTGGTTTCCCACCCTTTTGCCACCCCCTAATGTGGTACTTTTGGCAGGATCTGAGTATTGTGACCCTCCCTCCCGTTCCCATTGCTCAAATCCTTCCACAGCCTTCTTCCAAGGGTGGGAAGTGTCTCTAGGAGTATGAGACCCCAAGACTGCTTCTTGTTCTATCACAGCGCCTTGAGACCCTCCCGGGTGAGTAGCGCGCTCTATAAATGCCGTGATTGATTGATTGATTGATGCTGTGGGATTGCAGAGTCGCTTTCTAGTGCGATGCGGGAGGCTCCAACCCCTTGTCCTGCAGTCTACAGCTGTGCCTCCTGGCACTTAGGAAGATGGGAGATGGAGTCTCTAAGAGTGGTTAGGGTCTCAAGGGGTAGGAGACCCTAAGACTGATCCTCGTTGCATGAGCCCTAATGTGCTATTATCTATTTCCACCATTAGCAGCTTCACATTTGGCAGGTTAATCAGATTTATTTTTATTTATACAGTTTTATATAGTGCGAACATGACCCATGAGGATATCAGAGTGCTATACAGGTGGGCAAAGTAAGATACAAGTAGGAGAGAAGAGAAAAGTTACATATACAAAAGATGTACAACCAGAGAACATTAACGAGCTGAGGAATTTAAACCCCCATAGGAAATCATCAATATAGTAGTTATGATCAACAAACGACAAATAATCAAGGGAGAGATCAAGAGACAAAGGTGTGATCTAGGCAAATATTTGTTCATCAGAATAGTTTTCGCTTCTTTTTTGAAGGCGGCGGTAGACGGGATCAGACAGATTTCCGGAGGCAAAACATTCCAAATTTTTGGGAGGATACCCAAGACAGCTCTGTTGCTAGATTTCCTTTTGTAGAACACCTGTCATTTCAGCAGCAGGGTACTGGTGCCTCGCGAAGATCTGCATCTGCCGGAGAGTTCTAGCTTTTGTGCCAAATACCTAGTGGTATTGAAATTTAGGGCTTTATGAGACATGCACACAGTTTTTAGATGCATTCCTGTCTCATAAGGGAGCCAGTTCAAGGATTTTAGATCAGGAGAGATGTGTTTGTTTCATTTTGTCCGGTGATGAGTCTGGCTGCAGCGTTAAGAGAAGCCCTTAGAGGGGCCAGTTTGGATCTAGGCAGGCCACATAGTGTAGCATTTCCGTAATCCAGCCTAGGAATGACTAGAGCTTGGACCGCCGATTTAAGGTTTTCCTGGGAGGAAGGGTTTTAATTTTCTTAAAATGCTCATCTGATGATTCGCTCCTTTGGTGGTGGTTCTGATGTGAGCCTGCATGTTCAGGTGTTTGTCGAGTGTAAATCCCAAAGACCTTGCCAAATCTGATGAGATGTGAGCAGTTGAGGGCAGTTAGATGCTCCATTCATAGGTTGATCTTAGGATTGTGGTTAGGTAGAGAAATGAGGAGGAATTCTGTTTTGACAGCGTTTAGTTTGAGATGGTTGCAAGTTAGCCAGTTCAGAGTCTTTTGTAGAGTTGTGTTGAGGAACCTGAAGTCTTCTGGGTAGGAGTTTTTTAGGTAAATTTTATTCTGATCTGCACTTTAATTGTATCTTGTGGACCGCAGCCTGCATTACATGAATTGTTTTATTTATGGACTTTTATGCATTTAATCAAATGCGAAATAAAGTTTGAAATGATTCATTGATTCATTTGAGGGTTTCAATGCTATAACCATGTCGGGAGTGTCGCTTTCATTGAGGGGTGTGAATGTATGCCAAGAGGCGTTGTTTTTGGGTGAATGCCCATGGAGAGCATCAGTGTCAGCAGTATTGGTAGGAAGCAGAATGTTGTGTGGAGTAGTTGTTAGGAGCTCCCTTAATGCCTGCAAGTCATTTTCGATATTTTCTGTTTTTCCCAAAGAAGAAGGAAGCAAAGTCCTTGCAGTTTGGGAGCGTATTGTACCAAGAACACGGAGGGCTAGATTGCCTATTGAATTGTTGTTTGACAAGATCAAAATGTTTTTGGGGTCAATTATTAGCTTGGTCTAACTGATTTCTAAAGAAGCTAGCTTTTGAACTTCTGACTCATTTGTTGTATGTCTTCCTCACTAATCTTAAGCATTTTAGGTGCTCCATGGAAAGCGAGGATCTCCAGGCTCTTTTCGCTAGTCTCACATTGCGTCTTTCAGTATTAAGGCTGTCATTGAACTAATGTTTAAAGACTTTGGTGGGTATGTTTTTTAGTTGGAGGGGGGCAGTCGAGTCAAGGATGTTCAAGATGGAAGTATTGTAATGCTCTGTGAGGTCATGAACATCTACAATGTCCACGAGGGGAGTCAGGGAGTTGCTACTTAGTGCAGAGAGTTTGTTAAGATATATGTTCCACCAACTTTTTTTCCATTGTTTAGATTTCTTTATTTGAGCTCTTTTAGCGATCACAACCACATTAATGAGAAAGGTTATGCGGTGGTTGTCTGTCCAGTCACAAGGGACAATAAATTCCAGTTTAATGTTGTCCATTTTTGTAATAATTAAGTCTAAGGTCTCACCCTTGTTGTGCACAGGGCGGTCAGAAATTTGTGTCAACTCAAGGTCTGATAGAAAGGATTTAAAGCTGTTCACTGCCTGGTCATTCCAGTGAAGGTAGTAGTCCCCAGGGAAGATCTGGGTAACTTGATGACCAGCATTGGTTGAGATGAATGACTTGTTCAATGAAAGGTCGATTGTCTCCCGGAGAGTGGTAGATCGCGTGAAGTTTGTAAATGATTCTTTCGCTACTAGCAATATTGATGCAAATATATTTGCAGGTAGAGAGATCAGTGGTTTCAAACTGCTTCACAGAGAGGTGTTACGATAGATGCAAGCTACTTCCCCACCGGATCTGTTAGTTCTATATAGTCTAATGATGCTGTGACTAGGGGGAACTACTAGATCTAGAATAGGGGCAGAAGAATCATTTAAACAGGTTTCTGTAAGGATAACGAGATCGAACTCATGTGTGAGGATGAGGTCAAAAATATCAGGCACAAGGCTAGCAGCCGATTTGCAATTGAGGAGCATGATTTCAGGTGGGTATTGGTGTTGACAGTGGCAGACCGTGTGAGATTAATACACTTGAGATTGGCATTGTTTACCACTCTGGGCTTGAGACTAGGTTCTCTGTAAGAATTAGCCTGAATGGTTTGAATTTGGCCCAGACAAAGGGAATGTAAGTGAGGAGGAGGGTGTGGATGTCACTGTCAGTTAGATGCTCGATCAGACTCCTGGATTGAGTGGGGGCATTTGGGGCGGGTATGGTTTTCCAACTAAGATGAGGAGAGTGATGGATGTGGTCAGGTCGTGTGACGATTTAGGAACCAATCCGACTCATTGGGGAACTGTTGGACCTTTGATTGAGCAACAACTCTTTGGTGATGGATGTAAGTCTCTGTAGTTCATCCTTGAGGTGACTAAGTTAAGTGAAATCTCATCAAGGCACAATTCCAAAGAGTCATAGAGACGGGAGGTCATGGGTTGACGGAAGAGGCAAGGTTGAGAGGGGAAGCCAAGTGTGGTGGTATGGAGGGATTCCAGGTCAGGAACATCTTGCCTTGGAAAAGTCTGTGTGGGAGCAGAAGTAGATGGGAGGGGAGGAGGGGTGATTGTGTGCTGCATGAGAGATCTAAGATACATGTGATTAGTCCTCTTAGGGAATATGGCTTCTGATATAGATGACGGTTGAGCACAGGGGGTGATGTGGAAGTACAAGAAGGACCCCCAAGGGAGAGTTCGGGAGATGGGGGTAAGGTCTTGGTGGAGGAGATAGGTCCTGGCATGAGGGATTCTCTGCTTGCTAATAAAGAGGTGTAGAGTGCATGTGGTCTGGTTCGGTGACTCGAAGGGTAAGCTAAGGACCATGCAGGATGTGTAGAATCTAGTGTAGGAGTGGCGGGTGAAAAGCTAAGGAAACAAGATCTAGTGTTGGGGAATGGGTTGGGTGATGCTGGGGTATGAATGGGTATTGCTAGGGGTACCGGAGCGATATCAGGGGAACTAGGGTGATATTGGGTGGTCAATGAGTTCTTATTGTTCACAACCTTTTTGATGATAGGAAAGATTCCTTCCAGTATTATTAGATGGTCATTCGAAGCATGAATGACAATCATCCAATTGTTATATAGAGATATGGTAGTGTCTGCTCTGCAGGAAGCCGAGCAAGCTACCAATAGTCAAAGACCATGATGTGTTTTCCTGGAGTTGATGAGCCGGAGCATGGAGTAAAGGGCAGTCCACCATTGAGCACGTCTCTTTGTGTAGAAGATGAGGTCACTAGTTATCATTCCCTGATGTGGTGTATTCAACAATAAACCTTTACAGAGTGCAGATATAATGGGTGCACAGACAGAATATCGATGTTGGAATATCGATGTTGGAATATCGAGTTTTTAATATCGAGGTGGCACAAGATCGACATGCAAGAATATCGTTATGAAGGTAAGAAATATCGGTTTTTTTAATATCGAAGTTAGTAATATCGTTAGTAAAAATATCGTTGTTAATAATATCGACATTTATTTTAGTGTTTTGTATTTTACTATGTGTGTTTAAAGTATGTGATGTAATTATTTTGTATAAGTATAGCTTATTGTTTTTAATGTATGTGTGAAATTTTTAGAAGTAATTAATTTTATGTTAATTAATTTTTGTGTATTTTAGTTCCATAGTGGGTTGTGGGTTTATAGGGGAATAGGGTGGGAAGTAATTTAATTAGAATACATTTATTAATAATTTTTAGAAGTTATTAATTTTTTTTAAATTACATTTTGCGTTTTAGTTCTGTAGCAGGTTGTGGGTTTATAGGGGAATAGGGTGGGAAGTAATTTAATTATAATTAATTAATTAATATATTTTATTAATTAATATGTATGTATTTAATATTGTATATTGTTAATTGTGATAATTAAATTGTTATTAATTAGTTAATTGGTTTTTAATTATTAATAATTAATTGGTTAATATGTTAATTGAGTTATTTTTTTAGGAGCGGGTTGTGGGTTTATAGGGGAGTAGGGTGGGAAGTAATTCAATTATAATTAATTAATTAATAATTTGTATTAATTAATATTTATGTATTTAATATGTTATATTGTTAAATGTGGTTATTAATTAGTTATAAATTGGTCATTAATAATGATTAATTAATTATTAATAATGTTAATTGTGTCTTTTTTAAGAGCATTTTGTGGGATGATAGGGGAGTAGGGTGGGAAGTAATTACATTTTAATATTTTTTTAAATATTTTTATATATTCTTTTTTATTTTATTTAATAGTGTTAATTCTATGAATTAATTTATTACTGATTGTTTTTAATTTGCTTGTTAATTGTTATTAGTTAATTAATTAATTGTTAATTTATAATGTTAATTGTGTTATGTTTTACAACATTGGTGGGGTTATTTATAAGGGAATATGGTGGGAGGTAAATTATTTTTAATTAGTTAATTATTTGTTAATTAATGTTCATTATTTTGCTGGAGTGGGAATAGTAAATTATTCCCCTCCGCTATCCAACTCTTTCCCTACTGTTGCATTTGCTGGAGTAGGAGTAGTAATTTTATCCCCTCCACTATCCAACACTTTCCCTACTGTTGCACTCGCTGGAGTGGGAATAGTAATTTTATCCCCTCCGCTATCAACACTTTCCCTACTGTTGCACTCGCTGGAGTGGGAATAGTAATTTTATCCCCTCCGCTATCAAACACTTTCCCTACTGTTGCACTCCCTGGAGTGGGAATAGTAAATTATTCCCCTCCGCTATCCAACACTTTCCCTACTGTTGCACTTGCTGGAGTGGGAATAGTAAATTATTCCCCTCCGCTATCCAACACTTTCCTACTGTTGCACTTGCTGGAGTGGGAATAGTAATTTTATCTCCTCCGCTATCCAACAATTTCCCTACTGTTGCACTATCTGGAGGGGGAATAGTAATTTTATCCACTCCGCTATCCAACACTGTCCCTACTGTTGCACTCTCTGGAGTGGGAATAGAAAATTTTAGCCCCTCCGCTATCCAACACTTTCCCTACTCTTGCACTTCCTGGAGTGAGAATAGTGATTTTATCCCCTACGCTATCCAACATTTTCCCTACTGTTTTAGTTAATGTAGTGTAAAATGTTGTTTTAAAATTAAAAAATTATTTTTAATATTTTAATTTATTATATATATATTTTATTTTTATGTTTATCTTACAGGTCTATGTATATATATATGTATTTTTAATTTGTATTATGTTTCTAACATTTGATAATTTATTATAATAATTATTTATTAATATTATTAAGTAAATATATATATAATAATTTGGCGATCTGCTGAGAGCGAGAAGAAATTGTGGTACTGAATCTGCTTTCAAGAAAGAACAGGACATCATGATCACTAGATTCCTTGACAGAGGCTACCCCATGTGGATACTCAAACAAGCACTAAATAGAGTCAACAAAATTGACCAAGCACAGACCCTGACTATACCCACTGACAACATCGAGGAAAGTGAAACATCTAAACCCGAAGACAGTAGAGTCATCATGACATTCAACGGAAATTCTAAACAAATACAAAAAATCCTAGTCGATAAATGGGATATTCTCACTAGTGACCCCATCAATGGCCACACTTTACACCATAGACCCAGTATTACATACAAAAAGGGTCGCAGCCTTAGGGACATCTTGGTACGGAATGACATCACCCAAGTACCATCTCGAGGCGACCACAATCTCAAGGGTTTCTATCCCTGTGGGCATTGTAAGGCCTGTCGCAATAGCCACATGATACAAGTATTTGATATCCCAGGACAGAACAAACCCAAGAGTATCAACCAATTCTTAACATGCAGTACCCCTTTCATTGTGTATGTATTAGAATGCCCATGCAAGTTGAGGTACGTGGGGAGCACCACATTTATGGCCAAAAAAAGAGTGCTTGAACACATGCGCAGCATAAATAAAAAGGATAATCACTACCCTGTAGCCAGGCATTTTGAAGAATTCCCTCTCTCAAATAGCTCCCTTTTAAGATACTTCATTGTGGAACAGGTACATACTGGCCCCAGAGGTGGCAATAGAGTTCTAAAATTATGCAAACGAGAATCCAAATGGATACTAGAACTCGAAACTATGTACTCGAAGGGACAAAATCTAGACGAAGAACTTAATACACACTTACAAGAAGAGTGATATCTGTACAGTCTCAATTTCTGTTTTCTGGTTGATGGTAGTCTTTCTAATTGAGTCTAATCCATGCTATACAATTATAAACTTTTATATGTCCGTGTTACTATGAGTATTGTACTACAATAGTGATACAGGTTATTTTAACGTCACTTTTTCTGCTTTCTCTTTTCTCTTTGCACAGGAGGAAAGGAAGGGATTCTCCACCTGCGGACTGTCTCATCCGACACGGCCTCCCTACCCTTTTCTTCCCCGTCTCCTGGGTCCACTCTACATAGAGTTAAGATTTCCTGTATATAAACAGTTTTTCTTTTCTAAATTCTAGTTTTCACTTTACTCTGTTCTTTGTAGGAGGCTTACATTTAGCTAGATCTTGGCGGCCGTAGCAACAGTTCAGTATTGTTTTTCTCCCTCAGCGCCTTGAGACCCTCGCGGGTAAGTAGTGCGCTTTACAAATCTTGTGATTGATTGATTGATTATGATGCTTGTAGAACATCCACACACTTGTGGAGTCTATAATCTTTGATACACGTACTTACATGTACTAAGTTTTGGCAATGTGTAATTGTCTTACCGTCATGAAATGTATGCCACTTTGGCGATATGTATATGTCTTTAGCATCATATGAGCAGCATTGACTTTGAGCTATCTCCCCTTTGGTAAGCATGATGATTATTTTCATTACCTTTGATGCACGTACTTACATGTACTTAGTTCTGGCAATGTGTAATTGTCTCACCGTCATGAAATGTATGCCACTATGGCGATATGTATATGTTTTTAGCATCATATGAGCAGCATTGACTTGTTGCCTTTGGGAAATCCCTCCTCTGGTAAGCATGATGATTATTTTCATTAAGCGTACGCGCGAATGAACCTTGCATTGATATTGGTATCATCCGTGTTGCGATACTACACTACCACTATGGTAATTTCACCTTTATTAGATACGCACACTTACCTTCAACATTTGATTTTTGATAATTGTATTATAAAGGCTTACCGAATATATAAGTATGCACCTTTCAAAAATGGCCGCCGTGTTTACTTTTACTTTGAGTGACCTCAGCGCTTCATGTGTAGTCCGTCATTTATTTTGTGCAGCGTCTATGTAATGCCTCCACACTTATTTGCTCACTGTGTGAACAAGACAGCTTGTCTGTCGAAACGCGTTACCAAATAAACCTATTTGGTTCAATTCCTGCGTGTGTGCCTCATCTTTCGATTTTGTGTGGATAACAATTTTTATATAGGTATGTTTAATTTATTTTTACATTACATTTATTATTTATAATTTTTAACATTTTTAAATAATTCTAACTATGTTTTTATAATTATATGTATTATTTAATTTATTTAAAATTATTTATTAGAGATTTTTAAAAAACGATATTTTGAACAACGATATTTTTAACAACGATATTTTTGTTTCGATATTTTTGTACTTACCATTGTAAAGATAGGATGTCGATATTCTTGACATCGATATTTTGAACACAATATTTGGGTAGGTCGATTTTCCTGTTGTTGATATTCTGTCAGTGATCCGATATAATGTTGCAAATTTCCTCACATCATACCCATACCCCTACATGAAAGGGACATCATAGTGCAGAAAATACATTTTTAACAATGGAAGGCCAATGATAATGTGTGGACATTTTTCCACAATCTATGCCTTACAGTGAAAAATTGTACCTGACAATTTTGCAGAAGTAACCTCCTCTAGAGACTTTAATGTTCATTAGCTTTACATCAGTAAACGACTCTGTTCATTGTATTAATTTATGCTGGTCTCTATCTTGGAATGTCTACTCACCTGCTCCATTCAAAATACAAAGAGCCCTGTTTTTCCTGTGATGTCTTCCCTGATTGGGCCTGGTAGGCCACCAGCACTTCTACCTTTGACAAAAATCGAGAATCAACACTTTCTGACAGGTATTTGTGCAGGGGGGAGAATACATTTGTGCTCAATCAACAACTGGAAGAAAGGAGCTGTTTGGTTTGGGGTTGGATTTGGCAGTATGCATAATGTAACATCTCTATACCAAGGGTGGTAAGTATTCCCTGCTGCTGGCTGCAGAAGATAATGAGTGCTCACTTGACAAAGTCATGAAGAGGATGACAAGGGTTATACGTAGTCATTTTTCAAAACACTGATTGCACTAGAGTTGACTGGAGGCCGCTCATGGGGTAGCTTGGTCAGGGAGCACAAGTCAAACAGAGAAAGTCTTGAAAGAGGACTATAGAGGTAGATAATTGGAATATTTTCTTTGCTATATGCTGGTACGGGGCTCAAATTCTGATGGTAGGTAGATGGAGAATCCTCTGTTTTAGTTAGCAGAGATGCTACTGAAAATGGTAACACGAACAGCAAATAGTCCATTATAATAAAAATAATAATAGCAACCCATAAGCTGAACAAAAAAGTTTTTATTTTATATATTTTATATTAAAGGCACCTAGCCACTCCACCCACAACAGGCTAAACCCACTACCTAAACTCAAAAAAACATTGAACCCTCTTTATACCCTCCCCAAATTTTCCCACCCACAACAAGCCCACCCTTCTCTCGAAACCCACAGCACCAAAAAAAAGAAATATATTAACAAGTACTCCTTCCCTAACTGTTGTCACCCACACCAGCCACAACAGGCCCACTTCTGTGTTATTACAATGCTCTGCCTTCTGAGTATTTCCCTATGAACCTCTCTAACCTCATCCAGATTGTTAAACCTCCTAGAGGAGGACCCTATAGTTAAAGGTGTTGGGGGTGGGCTGCTCTGGAGGATGGTATGCTTGGCAGTCTGCAGTGACTTTGATGATCTTCGTGCCTTGCCCTGGGTTGTGCTAGTTCAGCCCTGGGTGAAACATCCATCGCTGTCTCCTTCTGCTCCTCCTCCTGCAGACTGATGAGCTGATGGAAAGTTACCTCTATGGCTTTCATCTTCTGGCAGCGCAGCCAAGCAACTACCTCCCATGAGTGCTGGCCCTTCTTACACTAGGTCCCTGGGACAAGGCCTCCAGCTAGAGCAACAGGAAGGCCTGAGGAAAGAAGAAGAATAAAAGAACATGAATTGTAGTAACACCTGAAAGCACATGTTTGCATTGCCAGAGAGTCAGACAGCATTGCTGGTTCTCAAAGGGCCAACAGAATTTATGTGATTCTGTGACCCTGGGACTTTTTTCAACACATAATTCATACAAAAATATTTGCAGAATGTAATATTAATCCACAATCATAAAAAAAAAAAAAATTAAATGGATAAAACTTTAAAAATGAAATCAACACTTTCACCAGACACTTAATGCAGGTTTAAAAAAATGACTAAACTGAAACGTTAGTCATTATGCCAAGGAAAAAAATTATTCTAGCACATAATAGCAATATTTCCAGTGACCCAGCTCTTTTCTTACTCTTGAGTCCCACCTTGAGTACCACTCCCCACAGCACACCCTCCCCAAATTCATAAGAAGTGGTACAAATATATTATTCCCAGCTGTGGTTTGGGGTATGTAAGTGTTAGGTAAGTTCTAAAACATCAGTGATTGGGCTAGGTATAGGCTTAGCTATGGACGGGTTGCATCACATGCCTCAAGGAAGGTGTAAGATGGGCCAGTGTAAGAGATGGAATAAGAAAAAGAAGCTTAGGAAGAAGTTGCAGGAGAAATATGGTTCATGTTAGAATGGGATGGGAGGTGGTGGGTATGGACAGGCAGTGGCCACTGGCAGCACATCTCTTCTTTTACCTGTTAAATCAAATGGCACAGGATGAGACAGGGACATAGGAAGGTGACTAATTTGAAAAAGGATTGCAGACCATGTTTAGAAGCAAGGAAGGAATACCCATATACCAGTGATGTCTAACTTAGGCCCAGGAAGGCTGGAACAAATCTAGGTTTTCAGGGAAACCACTGCACTATGTCAATGAGTTGTTTTTAGATTCATTTAATGCACATTTATCTCCTATAGGTATGCAATAAATCCGTCGAGTTAGCCTTCCTAGACGTATGTGGGATACATCTGCCTCGAAACTTTAAATTCTTCTCACCTGATCTTTTCGTCCAAGGTTAGTGATAAAAAGAATTCTCATTTCAAAATCCTCTTTTCTGCATCACTCCACTGAGAACTCACATTTTTATAAAGTATTCCAACTTAAGAAAACCTGATTGAAGCAAGGGGACTTTTGGAAATAGTGTTTGTTCTTGCATTTTCCATCTTCATTACTCTGAGGAGGGAGGTTTGTCATCATACTCACTGAAGTTACACGGTCACATAATCACTGTCTTGCATTCACCTTAATGATTACAGGAATACTTGATAGCTTGAAGCAAAAATAAACAGCACAATTAAAATTTAGCAAGAAATCGATGTAACTTTATTAGCACTCTTCTGCGGACAGCATTTTTGTACGACATTAACAGCGGTGAAGAACCCAAAATGCAATAGCATTGTTTTTAAATTTGATGGATATGTGTTGTCTTAATATACAAAATAACACATGGTTCCTTTAAGTAAAACAATATGGGGCCGATTCCGATCTCGGCCGGTAGGGCTCCGAATCGGATTCGGATTTACCGGATCCGATTCGGGCCCTATTTCCCGACCGAATCGTACGTGCGTCCGGGCGAGCGAGTACGATGCGTGCGCTCGCGAAATCTCCGACCGACTCGTTCGCAGGACCCGACCGCTCCGACCGACTCGCACTGTTGTATACTTTATAGGGTGTCCATAAACGGGCTTTCTAGAATCATGACCTTATATAGGCACAATACAATCTGCCCTTATATAGGCATATAATCCCAGACCTTATTTAGGCATAAACCATGCATACCAAATACAGGCATGGATTCCGACATCCGTCCACCCTAGCGTCTCAACGAGTCCATGAAAAAACAGACCCTTAGGCTGCGGGAGTTTCCCTTGCCCAGGACTATTGATTTCTTCAAGAACTCATACATTATGCATGAACCTCTATTCCTTAAGGGATTCATTCATGACGTCTTTCGCCTCCCAACTCACGTCAATGCTAACATTTTCAGGTATAAATATACCTTCCCAAACCCCTGTAAATCAGAGGAGACCTCGACTTCAGAGGAGCCCGATTCCCGGCCGGACGCACTGAGAAGACACTGTCATTCCTGCACGCAGAGAGTCCAGCTTCCAGTGATCTAACTTCCCTTGCGGGGTGTTGGAGTTCGAGTCCGGATAGAGATTCCTACCTCTCTCATTCTTCAGGTATGGAGCAGACTAGAACCTAGAGGGACTCTTGGCATACTAGACTCTTGGCATACTAGGCGTAACTTACTCTTAGTATACTCTAGTCAGGAATACAGCACCTACATCTACTTCTCCCTACACCTAGGATAGGTTAGGCACACTGGGTAGAACTAGGATAGAAACGCATCGTATGAGTACTCGCATTTTTAGGCTGTGTCATTTTATGTAAATGCATCTATGCTGAAAAGATAATGCTAACGCAGTATTATTTATTTTTACTGCTCACCTTGTACATCATTTATCTCGCATACTGTCTTGTGATCGTAACAGCACATCTAACTTACAACAGAAACAAGACTGTTCAATAAACCTTTTATTGAAACGCCCGTCTGTTATTTCTGTGTAACTCTGAGAATAACTGAACCATGCACGACTGAGCTGAGTGAAATAATTATCTATTGTTTCTACGACTCTGGGACACGTCCTGATTCTGTAAGGGAAACACAGTGGTCATGTTTTGCGGCTGCCAGAAACGAATCCCTTCTTGTCGTCAAGAAGTTTCTAGTGGCCTCTGAGCTAGCTGGCACAAGTAATTAAGTTTAATATACTCGATAGGGACATACCGACCTTAGTCCTATGTCAAACCTATAGGATATATTATTCCAATGCGCAGAGCCTATAAGGGAAATAGGAGCTACACTACAGCACGGACACGACTCGCACCGCACAATGGAGACGTTCCCCGGCTGGGTAAGTACGATGCGCACCTCGACCGCTCCGACCGACTCGCGCAGTCCGGCTCCAAGGAGCTGTCGGAGCCGCACTTTGGGGGTCCGTGTCGGACCCCCTGGAAGCGTAGGCACGCGAGTCGCACACAGGGGGACCCATGGGTCCCCCTACACGTGCATGTACGGCGCGACCCGCATCGACGTGAACACGCTGTAGGGGGCGCCTTGTTCGCTCGTGCCTATTGAGTCAATGGGAGCCCGTGTACGCGTTGTACGACTGGCTCCCATTGACTTCAATGGGAGTCCGACCGAACCGAGTCCGATGGCATACGTGTGCATCGTACTCGTTCGGTCGGGCTGCTAGGGTCCGATTCGGTCGGGAATCTCTCCGGGTCCGGCTCGGTCGGAGAGATGTCCGGCCCGAATCGGAATCGGCCCCTAAGTGTTGTATATTTTATACAGCACCATAAACGATGCCTTGTGGGATATATTTTTTGGCAATACTTAAAAAAACAGTTGTGGCAACAAAGATCAGTTGCACAAGCAAATGTACAATAGGATATTGGGACATGTTTAAGTATAAATAACACAATTTATTGAGGAAGAGATTTAGGGGCATATTTACCACAAAGTGGCGGAGCATGGCATTAGACTCCTTGGCTTAACGCCGCGCTCCACCACTTCTGAATCACAGGGCTGCACCATATTTACAACAATATGGTGCAGCCCTGCGTTTCCTCCTGTGCTAGCGCTAAACTTTGTACCTTAGCGCAAACGCTGGCACCCTTGCATCATAGTGAAAGGGTGTCTGCGTTGAGGGGAAGATTGTTTATGTGCAAGAAGGGACACCTTCCTGCACATAAACAATCAATGGAGTTTTGCTGTTTCCATATGTGCTGCACAACGCAACACACATGGAAACAGCAAGGATGAGGAGTAATTAAACATTTCTCCTCATTGTGCCAGGATAAAACCAGGTTTTCCCTGGTCTTAATTTTGGTGATGCCCCACATTTATGCCACCCTCGTAAATATGGGGCAGCGTCAAAATCAATGGGTGTTGCAGCGGAACGCCCACGCAATACTAATTATAGCGTGAAAGGGTGCCTTATTTAGAAGGGAGCGTTAAGTTACTTAACGCTGCCTTGTAAACAAGGCGAAGCCCCTATCGCCACTACAACGTCCTGAAAAGTGACGTTGTGGTGGCGATAGGGGCTTGTAAATATGCCCCTCAGTGTGATCTGTCACACGAATATTCATTGCCATCTTGTCTGCTCTCCATGTCTGAGTCCTTACTCTATGAGGGCGAGTCTCACCCTGAAAATAGGTAATTACTTTTCTATATAGAAAAGTTTTAGCTTCGTTCCCTATAGCTACATATGCGCACCTTGCCCCTTCCACCTCTCAGGTTTGTTCTTAAGAGCTCTTGCCCTGCTTAAGCCAGTTTGTCTCCTTACCTACCTCGACAAGCCCTCCTTCTGGAGCACTAGCTCCTCCTTTTTAGGTCTTGGCTACAAAGAGCTTTAGCAGTTTGTAATCACACCTATTGTTTCTAACAGATAGCATACATTTAGAATGGGCTTTGGGTCAGCTCCTTACTTATGACATAATCACGTTATTGTCCATCTCGGTTGTGTGGTCTTGGTTTGATAGCTTTCCTCCCAAATCTTGTGTTTGCACCACCCAAGAGAATTTTGGTCTCACAGTGTTTTGAATGAATGAGTTGTACTCTTTCCCTGCTTTCTTGAAGGACTCTTTCTTTATTTTCATTTTTTTGTATCATCACTTCATGAGAGTGCATTTGTTTCCCTCTTTCCCCTCTTTTTTTACCTTCTTTCTGTTTTTTGTAAAGGCCCAATTTATGCCAAGTGCTACAGGGCATTGTGTGCATTATTCTTATCCCCAATTCCCAGTCCCACGTATGACGCAAGATTATTATTTTATTTGTTTTAATAAAGGCCCGATCACTGCAAAGTGTTGCTGGGCTGCTGGCTCCTTTTTTAGTGTTAGTGTTCACCTTCTTTTTTTTTTTTTAAAGTAAATAACACTGGCCAAGTGTGTTAGAACTCCTACACTTACATGTGTCACAATGTAGGCATGAATACCCATAGCCGTCTTTGAATTGTTTTATATTCATATAAAACTCATTACACAATTTCTGGCGATGCGAATACATGCTTCTTGATCCATGCATTTGCATTACAATGGCAAAAAGCATTGATAAAGCCAATAGCTCAGTCTTTCAGAGCTGAGACATGTTGACTTTGCCAGTTCTTGTTTGACTTGTGTGCTTGTTCACTGTGATTCCAGCTCTTGTTTTTGCTGAAATGGGGTCATGAGTTATCTCTGTTGGCTGGTGTATTCCTGCTTTGTGGATTCTCAGGGTCTCATTGCGGCTCTTAGCTGCTCTTTTAAAATGTGGGTCACATTGGACTTTGATCTACTTGGCCGTTCCTTTTTTGGTGCTGTGCTGCCTGGTCTTGATATATGTTTCTACGTATTGCAGACTTTTTTGACTCCTCCTCCCAGTCTCTTGGGGGGCTTTCTACTTCTTTTCTCTTTTATATGGGGTTTCTGGGAGGCCCCAGGAGTCCTCTGTGTGTCCTATATAGGAGTGCACATTATGCCTCCTTTTAGTACATTTACAGGCTATCTTATTGGCTAGAGCTTGCTGGCCTGATTTTTCCCTGTACTTTCTACTGGGTTCCAGCAGTCTTGATTTGTTTGATACTGCTCATGGCTGCTGTATAGTTTTCTGCAGGTCGTCCCTGGGGTCTGTTGTGCAATCTATTCTAGGGACTGATAGCACACTCTCTCTGGGTTGTCCTGTGAGTTCTGTAATGCCTTCTCTTCTCTTGTATCATGGTCTGTTGGCTTGGCTTGTGAGTGCTTATGCCTTTGTTCAGTGTCCCTTTGTCGCATCCAATGTTAGATCTTATTTCTGCCTGTTGAAATACTGGGAATCTTCTACCTTTGCACCATTCCTCAGTTGATATGGTTACTACCTCAGACAGGTGGAGCCTGCTGTTTGCTTTCATTTCCATGCTTGGCTGGCTGTCCCAGCCATGCACCTCCGGACTTCTGCTCAATTGGTCTGCTGCCTTGGCATTTGTTTGAGGTGTGGTATGCTATTTCTCCGGGAGTTGCATTTGTCTCTGTTTTGGTTCATCCGGTCTTTTTTTACTTCAGGGGAATTCTCTGCTTTGGTTGCTTTTATGCTAGGCTGCCCTCCCAGGTCAGTTTACTTGTTCAAATACTCTGGATTGTGGCATCTCTGTAGTTGCTCCAGTCCCGTGCTTGCGGTTCTGTCCCTGGCCTTCGGGGGCTTTTGTGTGTGTCCTGTTTCTGTTGTATGATCTTGGGTTGCCATTATTTCTTCACTGAAAACAAAGAAAGCATTTTTTGTTTGCGCTAAAGAAGGTAATATCCTGGGATGAAAATTACTTGCACCTTGGAGTAATAATGATGAGCTTTACATAATTGGGCCATCACTGAATGCTAATGTAACTTTATGATGATCTCACTGTTGAACAATCAACTCCACACTCTAGTCACAAATTTCAGTTTACCAATTCTGAATTTCAACTCTGCACTTACACAGGAAAAATTATTTTGCTAGTATTTTGTCGAAATGCTGATCGTTAATCTTGGGTTTCTGTTAAAAAAGTTAGTCATTATTATGCACTGGCATTTTAACTTCCAGCCTTTGTTTTAGCCAAATTTTAGCAAAAAATATGCTCAAACATTTTTTAGAGATCAAAATATTTTTGCACATTTACTCCGATGTCAATATGGAGTAGCCAGAAATAGCAGCTCTTAACGTTGGCATGTCCTTTGTTACCCCTGGTACTACCCTTGCTATGTATCACTGGTCTCGGGAGCCGTAGAGGCATCCCCAAGAAACTACAACTAAACAGCCCTTAATTTTTAGTTTCCAATCCTTTCCCATCTGCGAGTCCTACAGCAGCAAATAGCAAGCTCCTTAGAGGTGAAGGCCCAGACAAAGGGTCAACTATATGATGTCATCGAGGGCAAAGTTTGTATGATGTGGTATCACTTCTGTGAAATCTGTGCAAAATTGTCGAGAAGGTCATGAGATTCTGGTAGAGCTGGAATACCTAATTACTGTGCATTTAATGAAAAAAGAGAAATACTTTACATCGCTATTCCTAAGGATAGCCTCTTCTTTGAAAGCAATAATGACAGTTACCCTATTTAGGAAAATTAAAAAGCAATTTGGAACTGCTAACGCAGAGGAGTCGGGCCCCCTTTCTTACCACCTGCAACTGACCTTTTTAGGGTGCTTGAGGTATTAAAGAGTAAGGTTCCATTTCAATTCTCCATTTCAGTGCACCCCATTTGGTCACACAGTAATGCTCAGAGTCAAGAAGTAGTGTTAAGTATGGATTTATTACAAATTTAAAGCCAGAGTAATATAAATCAGTCTCAGAAACCTAGCATAGCAGCACAAGATTATCAAAGGAAAGCCAAAATGGTGTACCAAGTTTATCATCAATAGCAAATAACAAATGAGAACTTCATTAGCAATAGTGCAATGTATAAGAAAGACAATCTGATGGTGATATTGGAAGTTGCGGTCCTCCTGCCTATAATGCATGAAGAATTCTAATTTCTACAGCTAACCTAAACTAACGAATGCTAAATGAAACCCCGATTAGATCCATTAAAATAGAAAGGAGCCGGGGGGCGTGGCTTGACTAGCCATCATGGCGGACGCAGCTTAGCTGAGCTCCGTCTACCCACGCCATAATCCGCTAATTATCCTGCCTAAATCCTGCCCGGAGACGACTCAATAAGCTCCGACGTACACCTTACATGCTCTGGAGTGTGGCGACCACCTTGATTTGCAGATCGGCGGAGCGGAGGCTGGAGGTGCCGCGGATCCGAGGGCCGGACCGCCGAGCGCCGTTCCCGCTGCGGTGGGCGACTATGGACTGCTGGAGAGCTGCGATACACGCGCCGGACGGGCCGAGGGATACGGGCCTCGGAGGAAGGGGACCCGTGCCTCCGGCTAGCAGCTGTGGTGTGGAGCGCAGCGTCAGTGAGTGGAGCTCGCTCTTGGCCCATCCCCCCTCGGCCTCCCGGCCGCCGCGGAGTGGCGTGGTGCGGGGAGTGAGACGCCGTCAGCGCCTGGCCGCCACCGTAGCCCCACAGACTCGTTGATGCCTGGGACACACGCTAGGCCCCGGGGCGATACGTAGCAGTGGAGCGCAGTGCCACCGTGCGAGGTTTGCCATCGGCCTCCCCCCACTGCTCGGCAGACGCCATCTCTCAGAGGCGCGCTGGTGTGCGACGGCTCGATGGTATGAGAGACCCGGAGACCTTGCTGCCCGCGATGGGGATTTGACAGCCGCTGCTGACTGCGGGCCCGATCGGGGCAAACTGAGTGCGACGCCGGCTGGGTACAGGGGTCGGGGTACGACCCAGACGGTGAGTGACCCCGTCAATACTCCTCTCCCTCCTCCCCCCCCCGGCCGGGACTGGCGGGGGGCACCACTGACGCCCTGGAGGCAGCCTTCCCCCACCGTGGATATACCGCAGCGACGGCTCTGGATTGGGCGACCCTGAGGCGGCCCTAATTGAGATATAGGGCTAATCCACATTGGGCCCCACAGCCAGGCCTGTATTGCAGAAGATCACTGGCGCACTGAGACGGGCCGCTAACACAGCGGAGGCTCCCGAAGCTGGTGTGGCTCACGATCTCTTCTGACGCCGTTCCCTGACTGGCTCCCCCGGGGCCTGGCGTGTTGGCCTTAACGCGTTGGACGGCGCGGCCGCTCTCCCGTTGACAGACGCTGTTCCCGGCCTGACCCTCGGCGTGGACCGGCTGCTTGCTCAGGGACTGCGCCCCCCTGGCCTGGGCCATCCCAGTTCCATCCGGGGGCGGGCTCGTCGCCCCTTCTGTACAACTCATCCGTATGGGCAAGGGCGGGCCGAGTGGGGCTGGCCCCAAACAGGGCACTATGGACCAGTATACCACCGCGGCTGGGGTGCCGCCGGCGGAGATGGGGGAGGCTCGGCCCCGGACAACGCGGCCCTCCTGGCGGCAATCAACAGTGCCCGAGATATGTTGGACGCCAAGATCGGCGCGGTGGGTTCCGAAGTCTCATTCCTCCGCCAGGATCTACGTAAGGCAGTGGACCGGATCACTGAGGCCGAAACTAGAGTCTCAACGGTGGAAGACTCTGTGACCTCCCTGCAAAAGAAAGTCAACAAACTAACTGTCGTCACGCAGGAACTTGCCTCTAGGGTGGAGGATGCGGAGGGCCGTGCTCGGAGGAACAACCTGCGCTTTGTGGGTCTGGCTGAGGGATGCGAAGGGACATCCATGACAAACTTTATCACCAAATGGCTCACGGACATCCTGCCTAACGACCTCCTGTCCTCTGCTTTCGTTGTTGAGAGGGCGCACAGGGCCCTGATGCAGCGCCCCCCCCGGGCGCGGCCCCAAGGCCGGTCATTGCAAAAATTATGAACTTCGCTGACCGGGACGCCATTCTGCGATTCGCCAGATTACACAAAGATAGCTTTATGCATGATTCATGTTCGATCTTGATATTCCCGGACTACACACGTCAGGTCCAGCAACAACGCCAATCCTTCATGGCCGCGAAGCGCAGACTGAGAGAGTTGAATGTTCAATACATGCTGCTCTATCCGGCTCGGATGCGAGTAATATACAACTCCAAGTCTTACTTTTTTGATACTCCTGAGGCGGTCTTCGCATGGTCGGATGAGCGTCCACAGTTCCGAGCAGGCTCTCCATCTGCCGGGGACTCGGACTCCTCTCGCAACTCTCGCTCTCAGCGGCCGCGCCGCGCCAAGTCCCAGAAGCGGCGGGGGCCGGGCGGAACATCACCGAGCCCTGAGCGACCGCCTTGAATGATCCGGACTGTTCCACACTCCAAATGGTGAACTGTAAGACACTGCACCTGTGTTACTGAATATTAGTTCTGTTGTTCTCCGGGTGGGCGTGGGCATTAGACCACGAGCTGCGTGGCCACGGGCTTCTTGCACTCCCGGTGTTCCTGGGGTTGTAGGGTGGGGTGGGATCCCTTGGTGTGATTTCTGGGGGCCCCCCGTTGGGGGTCCGCTGCTCATTACACCGCGACAGATGCTCCTTGTTTTTGGCAGTGTCGGGTGGGGGGTGGGGGGAATATCCCTTTGGATATGTTGTGTTACAATGTTCATATGTTTTTGTATTTGCAGGCGGTGGGATGTCTTTCATTTTGTTTTTCAAGCAGGTCTACTAACTCTACTCAGCTCTTACTTTGACCCTCATGATGCCAGGTGACGAAAACCCCCTAGGGGACATAACAACGGTATCTTGGAATGTCCGTGGGCTACTGAATAAGGTAAAACGTGGGGCCGTTCTGCGACAGGCAAAGCGGTATGGGGCGGATATCCTCCTTTTACAAGAAACCCATTTACTGGGGACAAAAGCCCCGTGCCTTGCCCGCTTCGGTTTCTGTCACATCTATCACGCAGGGTTCACAAGGGGCTCTAGAGGAGTGGCGGTCCTTATACACCGCAGGGCTCAGTTTAAATATATCGCTCATAGGGCGGATCCTGGGGGCCGATTCCTATTCGTCACGGGTGAGATTTGTGGCGAACAGATCACTTTCGGGAGCATTTATGCCCCCCCACCATTAGGCACCACCTTTATTGAACACCTGCTGGGGGCGTGGGGCACCCTTCCAGCTGGACTAACCCTGATGGGAGGCGATTGGAATGATACCATGGGCCCCTTAGACCGTCAACGCATTCCTGACTCCCCGCAACCACTAGGTCCTACCAAATTACTAACCTTGACATCGACCATGGACTGGGCTGACATTTGGCGGGAATTTCACCCCACTGAACGTGAATATACATACATATCGGCGGTCCATGGGTCACAGTCCCGTCTAGACTATTTCCTTGTCCCCCGGGTCTTTCTTCACCGATTCTCGAAAATACAACATAGGCCTCGCGGCCTATCTGACCATTCCCCGGTTACAATGCAATTTCACACGTGCTCCCGCAGGCCCCCATTCCACTGGAGAATGTCCCCTTGGCATCTCCGCAGTCTGGCCTACCGCGATATGCTCAATACCGCGATTACCAACTATCTAGCCGATAACGGTCCCTGTGCCCCTTCGAAGGCAGATCTGTGGGAAGCCCTCAAGCCGACTGTCCGGGGCTCCGAAATTAGCTACCGTACACAGGAGAAACGCAAGCGCCATGAACAGCTCGATGCCCTAGAAACGCGCCAGATGTCCTTCTCGTCCCAGCTAAGTGCCAACCCCTGCCCCATCCTCCGCCGCCAATTAGTCCTCGCTCAGCAAGAATTACGTCAATATCTGTTGGACGAAGCCAAGGAGATCTGTGCGGCATCGCAACACCGGATATATCAGTGGGGGATAAATCCAGCAAAATGCTTCACAGATTGTGTCAAGCGGATGGAGCCCCGGCCGTCACACCCACTATTCGGGGATCTGACGGGTCCTTGCACACGTCGCCAGTGGGGGTCGCGGAAGAATTCGCAAAACACTTTACGTCCCTATATGCCCAGCAGGAACAGATCTCGGCCGCTCTTATAGCAGAGTTCCTTGTCTACACCCCACCCCGCAGACTCTCTGACTTAGTTCGTGAGCGCCTGGAATCTCCAATAACCCTGGAAGAACTGACTGGCGCCCTCAATGCGATCCGGCCTGGTCGCGCCCGGGTCCTAATGGGTTCCCCATGGAATTTCTCCGCTCCTACATGTCTCTCCTGGGGCCTCATCTACTGGCAACCATTGTCGATGCTGCTGACCAGGCAAGGCTGCCCAGTGACTGGCGTCACGTGGAGATAGTGCTCTTTCTCAAACCTGGCCGACCCCCTGAAGACCCATCCTCCTATCGTCCCATTTCTCTCATAAATTTCGAACCCAAATTATTAGGGAAAGTCTTGGCCGACCGCCTTAGAGGGTGCATTACTGATCTGATACATCCTGATCAGTCGGGCTTTATGCCACAGAGGGCCACTAGGCATAACATCCGGAGAGTCCATAATGCCCTTGCCGCGGCCCCGCTTTAGGCCGTCCAGCCGCCCTGTTGTTAGCAGACATTGACAAAGCGTTCGACTCTCTAAGCTGGGTCTACCTTTTCCAATTGCTCGAGGCCATTAACTTCGGTCCACGTTTCTTGGCGTATGTACGCCTGCTATACACAGAGCTGTCGGCATCCGTCCGAATTGCGGGACACCGCTCACGCCCCTTCCCGATTCAGAGGGGCACCCACCAGGGTTGCCCACTGTCTCCATTGCTGTTTGCCCTGGCGATTGAGCCTCTGGCGGCCTGGGTCAGAAGTGACCCGGTGCTCCGGGGGTTCGATTGGACCCGCTCGAGATCGGACCGCATAGCACTGTATGTGGATGATGTCCTGTTTTTTATGACAGACCCGTGGTATTCAGGACCGCGTATATTACAAATCCTCAGGGTATTCGGGGATACCTCTGGCCTTCACGCAAACCCTGCTAAATCCATCCTTTTTCCTGTATGTGGGCATCAAGGCCGTGAGTCGTGGGCAGCGCAGCTGTCCCGGGCCACAGACGGTTTCATATATCTGGGGATCTTCATTTCCCCGTGCCCTAAGATATCATGGGCACACAATATCGCCCCATTGACGGCTCGCCTCAAAAATGAAACAACAATATGGTCCGCTCTCCCTCTCTCCCTTTATGGGCGCTCGGCCATCTTTAAGATGGTTTCCTTGCCCCGTGTCATATATCGCCTCCAAAATTTTCCGTATCCAATCCCTCGCACATGGTTTGCGCAGGTAAACGCAATACAAAATAAGTTTCTCTGGGGTGGCGGAGCAGTTCGTGTGGCGCTCCGCACCTGCACACAATCCACGTATTGTGGGGGAATCGCGGCTGCTGACATTTACTCATATTACGTGGCGTCCCACATCCTGGTAATTAACGAATTATGGTACAACTCCCCCACCGATCCGGCATACGCTATCGAACATGCCGCAATGGAACAAGTCCCCTACTACATCTACTATATAGCAATACAAGGCTAGACCATATACCACCAGCCGGCAGGCAAGTCATACAGTTATGGAGGGCAATGACCAGACAAATGGGATGGAAGGGGCGGCTCACTCGGCAAACCCCCTTGTGGCATGGCACATACCTTGGATCGGTAAACACTCTGAGCGGGTTCCGGGGATGGGACTTGGTGGGGATTTCGACTCTCGGGGATGTGATGAGGGGCGATACCCTCAAATCATTCCAGCAACTACAGACTGACTTTGACCTCCATAAATCTCAATTTTATAAATTTTTACAGCTCCGACATGCACTGTCCCCCCAGATCCGACATACGGAGACTCTCCCAGAGTATCAGCCTTTGGAGGGCCGCCTGTTGATGGGAGACCTAGGACTTCACAAAATTAGGCAGATATACCAAACCCTGACGACACACACATCCACCACTCTGGACAAGACCAGACACGCCTGGCAGGCAGATATTCCTGAACTGACCGATGATGATTGGGCTGAGGCGCTTGCTAGCCCGCGGGGTGCGGCAGTCTCCACCCGTTATAGGCTCATCCAATTCAAATACCTGCATAGGGTCTACTACACGAGAGTACGATTGTGGCGAATGGGGGTCATTCAATCCCCAGTGTGTCTGCGGTGTGGCAGAGAGGAAGGGTCCTTCTTCCATACGATTTGGACCTGCACGGCCTTGCAGCCCTTTTGGAGTAGGGTTCGGATATGTCTTAATGAGGTGCTGGGGTGGGTGCTCCCACTGGACCCTCGATTGTTTCTGTTGCATTCGACTGACGATATTGGGGGGAATCGGTTTAAACAACATCTGCTGTTCCTCGCCCTCACTATAGCCAAACGTGACATAGCACAGGGATGGAAGGCACCCTCTCTCCCAACCATAGGCAAATGGAAAGCCGAATTGGATAGGTGCATGGGAGCCGAGATTGCTGTCTTTGAGGCTAGGGGCTGTGCACGGAAACATCGCAGGATATGGTCGCGGTGGGCGACGTACCGTGGTGTGGACTTGCCCCCCTGCCCGAGGAGGACTGAGGGGTGGAGTTCCCTGTTCCCTGCCATGTGTCCCTCAGGTTCTTACTGCTGAGTGTTATATTCTTTCACTGAGTTGTATATTTACACCTGCTGCACTGTATGCTCTGTCTCGAATTTCGACCACTGTCTGCATTTTGTATTATTTGTATTGTTTATTTCTCTTTTCCCCGCATGTTTGGCTGGGATTATATATTTTCATGGAAATGGTTATAGATGCACATATTGTTCGAAAGATTAAAAGTGCCATAACAGGGCCGTCGCCCGCTGTATTGAAAAATGACCAAATAAAATTTGTTGTTAAAAAAAAAATAGAAAGGAGCCAGCATAGGGAACTTCTGTAGAAGTTCTCTAAAGCAAAGTATCACATAGCATGAAGCCACGCAACAAGAATAACACATAGAGGTTACCTCTCCTAGTATGGAAGGAATTTGAACAAAGCTAAAGAGTATTCCCTAGTTACACGCACAAAAGACCATTCTAGAACCGTATCAAAGGTCCAATTAGTGACCACCTTCAAACAGTACTCTTTTGTCAGTCATACTTGTAATTCTTCTTCTTTGATCCACATATTTGAAGTGGCCTTAGATTCCATCTCCTCAGTCCGCAAAGAGAGTAGTCCTCCCTTCTGCTTCTTAATTTTTATCACCCTCAACTCCCCTTATGCTTCTCTATCATGTTCACACAATGTGCCTTTCTCCATTAATTAGGTCATGTACCATGGCAGCTGCAGAGCAAAGACAAACACTGCACCTAAAGAAAGCATTCACGTTGAAGGTTAAACATTGCGAAACCCAAATGCTTAAGGCCTTTGGTCAAGTTAGCAAAGCTACGATTTCAATGCGCGTTGTAACTGTGTGAATACAGATATATAGACAGTCACATTATAAGTGTAAAATGCAATTCTGATCGATACATGTTCCATTATACAGTAAATGCATGATACCTTTAAGCAAATACGTGAATACAGAAAGATTAATCAATGTTATGAAAACAAACACATGTAATTATAAGTGAGGACTGCAATTTGTTGTTTCTGTAAAATAAGCATTAGCGTACACACGTATATAACTGTCGAGGTTACATGGTAAATGCACTTTCTATATGGCTTTCAGCGCACTTCACTTCATTAGTCACATTATATCACATGAGTACATAAGGCCCTTAATAAACATATTTGGCGCAATCAATAATAATGAAGGCGTAGCCAAAATTACGCTGCTCCAGAACTTTTGAACATATCTTAAATGAACGAGCATCCAAGCACTTTACTAATGAAAGAAATACACAATCATCGCACTATTTGAAAATTATGAAAAAAGCTCGGCTCAGACAAGAGAAATGGACAGAACTTCTGTACAGCTTTCAATTTCTGCACCTTAGGGTTTGAATTTATGTTGATGTTGTACTTTGCTATGCCATGCGCAATGAGATCGGAACTGCGCGTATGCTAATGATCTCCTGACATTTACATTATGCATGTTGATGTTGGTCCACATAACCACATTGCTAATTAACCTTTTATGATTCTCTATACACCTTATTAAAAATAGTCTGTCAATGAAGGACGACACTGTGCCAGCTACTGTTTCCTGGAACATGCACTGTGGGGAATTTCGTCATGGTAAACTTCAAACGTTGTCTTGAATAATGAGTATATAAACAAACGCATGAGCAGAACTGTTATCCCTCTGAAATATGTCACATACCTACAAAGAAGATTTCCTGTGCATATTTTACCAAAATAAATTAATAATGCAAATAATTCATTACATATAGCCACAAAGGACTGCACTTAGCAACATTTCCTTTCTTCTTTTTCTTTTCAAATGCACTGCGTTTAGTAAATTGTTTATGTCAACTATTGAGTACCATGAGGTGAGTGACTACTTTCGGCATAGGATTCCAGTACACATAATGTAGTTCCTGGAAATTAATCATTACAATACAATGGAATGTAAGATCCTCTCCTCTTCAAGCAGTGTCAAGTGATTAATAATTACTTTAAAGCCATTTTCAAATATGTCATTTTTATATTAATTCATATGTATTGCCTGTTTTTGGCTTATTACTTTGCATAGCGCTCATGTATGTGAGATATACATAAATGCCATTCATTTGATCCATGCAACATGCAGCATGTAATGTTTCCAGTCATCCACTTCTTGGTACAACTGGTTAATAGAAAAAAGACTGATTAAATGTTGGCCTCTAAAAAGTCAGAATAGAAGGCAATGAGCCATTCCTTGAATAGTTGTCAGAACCGTAAAAACTTTAGGAAGAGACATACGTGGCTAAAGGACCTATAAATAGGGTGCAAACAACATGGTACACCTTCCATTCATGAAAATGTAGTTCATGCAGTAGCCATTAAGCAAAATATAGTGATGACTGATTTACTGTGTGAAGAGGGCGTGATAGCTTTTCCTCCCACACGATTGGTTATGTAATCAGAAAACAAATCAACTGTTGCAGAGAATGAATCAATATATATTCCATTCAAACCCTTTTACCATGATATTTGTCCTGAAAACAGCTTATTGAAATGAACCTGAGAATTTAAACAATATAGACACTAGGGTGTCCATTACGATGACGGACGGTAAAAAATCCGCCAACTACCACAGTGGTAAAAATCCGCCCGCCTACACCGTCTGAATACCGACCGAGCAATTACGATGCCGCGAACCGAAAACCGCCGGAGGCGGAAAATAAGCAAAGAATACCGCCCGCCCATGTCCGAGTCTAAGTCCATCCGCCCGCCACGGACGGAAAGACGCACAACAACCCAAAACCGCCCGCCCTGACGACCGAGACACCGCCCGTGAAATTAGGATCGCACCGACATGAGCGCGGAAAATCCACAAATACACCGCCCGCCAGCGTAAACAACAGTGACGAAAATGGACACGGCGGAAGCACTGGCGGCCACGTCCATGCACAGAAATCATCCGCAGACAAAACCAAACACACACAACATGGCCAACAAGTCCACACAGCAACCCACGCACAAATACCCAAACACCCCCCCCCTGGACAAACAAATCAACTACAAATCCCAGAACACTAGCCACAACACACCTGAAAACAACAGACCATCATGACACACCCACATAGGTAAGTACAAAACCAGCCCCTTCACAGACCACAACCCCCTGCAACATTACAAACTGAGGACGAGAGCACACAACACAGCGAGACAGAAAGGACAGCAGCACACCACAGACACGCATATATCACACACATCACCACCACCACCACCAAACACCGGCCACACAAACCCCCTGCACATCACACACCACACACCGCACCAGCACCACAAACACCAAAACACACACCATGGCATCACACAGAATGCCCAAGTTCACTTCCACTGAGCTGACGGTCATGGTCGACGAGATCGTCAAGGTGCACCCACAAATCTATGGCAACCAGGTCCAACAGACACCACTAGCCACCAGAACCCGGTTGTGGAGCAGGATCGTAGACCAGGTCAATGCAGTCGGGAACGTGCCACGCAACAGAGGCGAAATCAACAAAAGGTGGAACGACCTGAAAAGCGTGGTCAAGAAGAAGGAGGCAAAGAATTGTGAGCTGGCTGCCAGGACTGGCGGAGGTAATCCCGCGCTATTCAAGACCTTCAAGGCGTGGGAGGAGAAGGTGCGAGTCATCATACATCCGGAGATCCTCACCGGATTACCAGGGGGAGTGGAGGCTGGTAAGTACAAACAAACGTATACCAGCACACCGCTATGTACTCACATGCACTACCACTATGCCGTAGCTCCGAGGGACAAACACCCCCACGTCCAGTACACAATACACAAGACATCACTCACACATGCAACAGACACTCACACACACAGCCCAAACCTACCAACTAACAAAACCATGGGGGCATGTGTACAGTCAGCCAGCACCGCAACTCCCACCAGGTCCCCTTGTACTCCAGAAGCGCCAGAAGGAGCACTCCCCACACCCACACCCATGTGTCAGCCATAGCTGCACTAACCAACAAGTAACAGGTAAGTAGCCGGAACACAAAGTCAGTGGGTCGGAGGGGGACAGCTGAAGTACAACACCCACCAGGCCCCCACTCCCACAGACCAGCAAGGTGGAGCACTCCCCACACCCATGTGTCAGGCACAGCTGCAGTAACCGACAACTAACAGGTAAGTAGCCGGAACACAAAGGCAGTGGGTCGGAGGGGGGACAGCTGAAGTACAACACCCACCAGGCCCCCACTCCCACAGACCAGCAAGGTGGAGCACTCCACACACCCATGTGTCAGGCACAGCTGCAGTAACCGACAACTAACAGGTAAGTAGCCGGAACACAAAGGCAGTGGGTCGGAGGGGGGACAGCTGAAGTACAACACCCACCAGGCCCCCACTCCCACAGACCAGCAAGGTGGAGCACCCCTCCCTCCCAGCACCATGTGGCATCCATTGCATTGCGCACTCAAAAACAACCTGTAGGTGGGAAACTGTACAGGGCGGGGTGTCTGTAGGCATGAGGACTGTACTACGACTGACACATGGGACATGTCACGTAGCAGAGGAACACGCAGCACTGCTCTCAGTCACAATCATCTGACCAATGTGCACACGGACATGTATTACAGAGTCATACCCCACATGACCCATCACAGATACAGCAACACCCAAGGAGCCACGTCTGCATGCACAAGTCCCACTGGAGTACAGACCCACACGGCATGCACTGTGCCACCCACCACACACATCAGAAACACCATCGAAGTCTTGTCCATGTAGTCCTAACTGAATGTCACCCACACATCGGACAACAACGCCCATGTAAGACAGACCTTACTAGAAGTACCAGCTTGGAACCACAATATTGCACACAAAGACAACTGGACCCATGAAACACACAGGCACACAATGCACATTCAACATATCATCCATCTCATCTCTCAGCCCCAGTGTCATGAAAGGTATGTCATCCGAACAGCTGGCCCTCATACAGTAGTCATGCAAAGATACCTGCCCATGACAAATCATGTGCCTGCAGTGACTGAAGCGCACGTCACACTGCGAGTAACAACACACATAATGTAGTCAACACCCCAAGAGCACTGCATTGATGCACATGTACGAGGGCAGCACGCACACAAAGGATTTGGCCCATCTGCAATACGTCGTGTGGCACACAACAAGCACGAACTCACAACAATGCTACCAATGTAATGTCCATGAATGATAACAGTCAGCAGATATGCCGGGCATGTTAGACAGACACACACCTTCGTCTATGCACTGTCATGTTGCCAGAACACATGTCACGTCCTGCACCCATTACTCACAGTATGTACCCCAAAAGCATATTTCAACCCAAAAGCGTTTAGTGTGCTGGACCCCCTTTTGGCATCAGCGTTTCTAAGCGTTCCATTTGAACACCAAAAGCATATTTCAACCCAAAAGCGTTTAGGGGGCTGTACCCCCTTTTGGCATCAGCGTTTCTAAGCGTACCATTTAAACACCAAAAGCATCGTTCAACCCAACATCGTCGATGGTCCTGGAGCCCGCATACACCCGACCCACAAGATGTAGGAGCATAGCAACACACACCCATCGGCATTGCTAATCCGTCCCATGCCACATGTCCACATCACACAGTTCCATTGCCTAGCCCACGCATACACACATCGTACATCCACACACACGCCCCTGGGAAACCTGTGCACCACAGTGCACGAACTGTGAATGTCAGACAACCAATACATACTTTGCTAGGTGCAACACAATGACCTATCTCATTCTCCCCACAGGTGCCGAACTGCTGGATGCTGTAGAGGGAGACAGCAGCCAGCACAGCCAGTCCGCAAGCCCCCGACCCGGACTCACGGATGTAGAGGAGCTGGACACCTCTTCGGACGCGGACCACCCAGCAGGCCCATCTGCAGTGGCAGGGCACAACCGCTCCCCAGGGCCCCTCCTGCCCACCAACCCATCACCCAGGGCTGCTGACCAGTCACAGACCCCTGCTGCCACGGTCGTTGCGGCCACCACCACCGCCGCAACCACTACCACCACGCCATCCCTTGCCACAGCCCCTGCGCAAGGGGTGGCACGGCCGTCGGGCTCCACCCTGGGAGCCAGAGCGAGGACCGTGGTGAGCAATGTGGCTAGTGGGCAGGTCGGTGGCAGCAGTACTGGTAGGAGGAGCAGGGCCAGGCCAACGCCAACTGTGCCTGGGAGCCAAGCCCTGCCGCAAATCGACAGAGTCCTTGGGGCCTATCAAGAGGCCCAAGGAGAATGGGCCAGGTCGGCTAGCGACACGCGGGAGGTCCTTGGGGTGTTGAGGTCCATGGACGCCCATATGGGCCAAATCGCGGCCCTCATGGGCCAGCTGGTGGTGGGGGAGGGCACAAGCAAGGCCAGCAACACCACCTCCGCCACCACCTGCTGTAGCGCAGGGTCGTGCAGCATCGCGTTCCCCTGCGTCCACAGCGAGTGAGCACTCCTCAGCCACCACCAGCGGCACATCAACACATTCCCCCCCTACCAAACGTGGAAGGGGCCGTCCGAAGAGGAAACAGGTGTCCAGAGAGGACTTCGCACGCACCAAACGCCAGTGAGTCAGCCAGCCACCTTGACCACCTACTGCATTGACTTGTAATGCGATCCTACCCCACACTGCCATGTGAATGGCATGTGTCTGTTGGACTGTGGACATAGAACTCCATGGGTACACCTTGACCATCACGCAGCCATGACCGTCAACTCATTGTCACAGCATGCACCACATTTGTCATCACCTTGCACACAATCACATGTCACCGCTGTTAATAAATACACCTTGATCACAATCGGCTTAATGTGTCCTGGGTTTATTCAACGATGTGCAATCGCCACCATGAGCAGAAATGCATCTGCTGTGTGGTATGTCGATGGGACAGGAGAGGCTGTAGGGACCTAGGGGTGAAAAACAGAACAAGAGTACATTCAATGAGTGTGTCACACACTCATCACACAGTACTTGTCACCAACTACAAGCAATGTACACACATCTCACAGAGCAACAGGGCACAATGCTACAGCCACTGTCAGTGGCATACCAACCTGGACATGGACCATTGACACACAGCACTCAGTGAACAAAAGGCCCCCGTGACAGAGCACACATACACCTGCACAACTACAGCTACATCAGCCGTCGTACATGGACACTCACCGTCAAGTGAAGTAGTGGGCGATGAGCTGCTGACGCACATTCACAGCTTCATCCTCTCCACTGTCCTCTTCACTAGAGCTGTCCTGGTCTGCAGGCTGGGGCCCTGGTTGATCTCCGTCATCCACAATTAGGGGGATCTGCTTGCGAATAGCCAGATTGTGCAGCATGCAGCAAGCCACTACTATCTGGCACACCTTCTGTGGGGAGTACGCCAGTGCGCCCCCGGTGCGGTCCAGGCATCTGAACCTGGACTTGAGGAGGCCAAAGGTCCGCTCAACCACACGTCTGGTCCTCCCATGTGCCTCATTGTAGCGGACATCAGCTGGGCTCCCAGAACGTCGTAATGGGCTGAGCAGCCAGGGCCCATTCGGGTAAGCAGAGTCACCTGGGTGTGAGGGACACAGAGAACCATTGCAATTCCAACTGGACACAAGACAGCATCGCGCAGCCAGCACGCTACACTACTCCACATACTCACCAACAATCCAGCCACGGTCCGGTTGCAGATTGGTCATCAGACGTGGTAGGATGCTGTTGCGCATGATGTGCGCGTCATGGGCCGATCCTGGGAATTTCTCACACACGTGTGAAATCACCATGTCCGCAAGGCACACCACTTGCACATTCAGGGAGTGCGTGTGCTTCCGGTTGCGGTAGAGGTGCTCAGTGGCCTGTGGTGCAACAAGGCCAACATGGGTGCAGTCTATTGCACCAACGACGTGGGGGATCCGTCCAAGGGCATAGAAAGCACCCTTCACTGCCGCCAATTCACGAGCCCTGGGGAATCGGATGTATCTGTTCCTGTACAGCATCATGGCTGACAGTACATCCCTGAGCACCATGCTGAACATGGGTTGGGACATCCCACCTCCACTGCCCATTGTGTGTTGGAATGACCCAGTGGCGAAGAAATGCAGTGCAGCCATCACCTTAGCCGTGGGAGTGAATGCTGTTGGATACACCCTGCGAGGACGGAGGTGGGGTTCCAACAAGGCACATAGACGATGCAGGGTGGGTCGGTCCAGACGATATTTGCGGATGACCTCCACATCCACAATGTCTGACAGCAATTGGTAGGGGCGATGAATGTTTGGTCTCCGCCTAGGAAAGATGGAAGTGGACACATGTCAAAGCAACACGCCACATGGCATATTCACATACACAAAACATAAATGACTGAGCAGGCAATTGAATAACAGAACAGCTGACAAGTAGGGACTGCACAGCCACAATACACTTACACAGGTCCCCTACCAATAGCAATGGGCAGTGACACACCCCATTGCTATGAGCATGCACATGGGGATCTAGGCCTCAATCACTTGTAAGGCATGCTGATGGTAACAGACTGCATATTCGGCAAGCGGCAACACCACGGCAACATGACTAGCTGCTGTGCATCACACTGCTTCCGAGGCTGGGTGTGTAGGGCACACACCAACAACGCTATGGACACAGGCTGAGCGGCCAAAACAAGTGGGACCTGTGGCACGAGGGGATATGAGACAGTCATTGATGTCACTACTGCACCCTATGTACAGCACTGTACGGGTCACACCTCCAGAAACATTGACAGGTGTACACATTGACAGCCCCATGCCAACACGGCTGTGTGCTTGCAATTACACATCACAAGTGACACGTAACATTGCACGTGCCAAGTGGCAGATGTACATAGTGAAAGATGGCATGTGTGTGCATATGCATATCCCATGCTCCCATGCCAATGTGTACATGATGATGCGCCAACAGACATGTGGAGGCTGAGCACTGGCCGTCCCTGCCTATGCACACAGCATGTTGTGGCCCTGTCCATTGTGGACCTGCACCCACACGCAAATCATGGCCACACCTGCAGATGCATTGCGCACATTATACTGTGTGGTGCACATGGCATCAGCGGACTGTACCCGCCATGGGCCAGGCCCTTACGGCCAACTCCAATGACCCTCGCGGTTGCACCCTGCGTGTTCCACTATGGAGGTAGGCGTCCAGGGCCAGCTGGGAGCAGGCCAACGTCTGCAATTGAAGCTGCCAGACATGGTACACGAATTGCAGCAGCTTGTACCCACTGAAACTGCCCCAGGGGGTTATATGTGTGTGTGAGTGGGACAGGCATAACCACAGCTACCTGGAACTGCAGCCTGGCACCCCTCGACAACACCTGCTGCTGCCACCACTCCACCTACACGTGGATGACGCTGAGGACATGTCCAGGTCCACTCACCAGCGAGGAGCTGGAGATCCTGGATTCCGAGCTCCACGCACACTGCACATGGCTATTCCTTGCGAACGTTGTGTGTGACAGACAACTGCAGTGTGTGTGGGAGTGCATGTGGGGGACACACATGTCGTTGATCCGCAGCACTATGAGTCAGAGCCTGTGGTGTTCAAACATGCACTGCTCACCATGCTGACTGCAGGTGGCATGGGTATGTGAGCTCTCGGGCGCTTTGACCTGTCTGTCCCTCCCGAGTGGTGGTACATGGCAACTTCATGTCAGACATCCAGTGACACAGACAATTGGCAATGCAGGTCTCAGTGCACTTGTTGGTCGTGTGAATGTCAGGCTGGGGCCATGCTGCCCTTCTCAGTCCCAGCAGGCCTGGCCTGCACATTGACTGCACAATGCCAGTAGGTGACGACACAGACTGCCTAGTGGGTTACATGTGTCTCCTGTTCAGGACCCTCCGGATGAGCGCTAACTCAGTCCTGTCGATTGGACACACCATGCCTCGTGATAGGGATGTGTGTGTGAGATAGTGGCACTGAATGTGACCTCCGTTGCGGGGTGGGCCATGCACAGGGCGAGTACGTTGATCGTTGCGCAGTGTTGGTCACAGTGGGTACACCCACACAGATGTGTTGCCTTGTGATCTTTTTCTAGGTCCGCCTGACAATGGACAGTAGATGTGGGCAGACTACACATTGCTCGATGTGCTGTCTATATGCATGTGCCTTCACACCAGGCACAGCTGCCCCTGCACATGTGACCCCTGCTGCACTCAGTGATGGGTCTGTTGAGCTGATGCACCATCTGTGCGTGGGGCAGACAGCTCTGCTCACTTCCGTCATTGCCCATGACATCACTTTGCCGCAGGTGACATGGATCATGGAGGGCCCACATGTACGCGTGGGTGGACTACACAAGACTGTCCAATGGTTGTCACCCCCAGTCAGTGCTTCGAATGGGTAGAATGTGGTGCTGGTACTCATTTTAATGTGTCGAGTGGGCGGGGCTACGTGCGGGGCTACATGCAAGACATGGGAAGTTCATCGGCTTATCTACTAGTTGCAATACACACGAGACACGTCTTTTTCCGACCACATCAGGGTCATTCCTTAAACTGGCTGAAAATCAAACAGTCATCTTTTGCACTGTCCTCATGGCCTCCCCTCGCTCACCCCAATATGCGTTTGCACCTGACCAGCTAGCGCATGCACAAGCAGCTCCAAGCTCGCCCCAGAGAGGCCAAGGAGTGTATGTGTGGGTCCAGTTGAACAAGTGGTCTGTCTCACGGTATAATAAGTGGCGGGACGCCGTCCACCTGCGTGGTGCCCCGACTCGAGACACGGGCAACATTGACAATGCATGACAGGCTCCGCAGTCCGGATACACCACCTGCAACACACAGAGGCTGTAGCTGCCCTAGCGGGCCAGGCTGCGTCCAACTGGAGCTCATGGACCCACACATTCACTCTTTGGCCTCTCTGGGGCGAGCTTGGAGCTGCTTGTGCACGCGCTGGCTTCTCTGTTGCAATGGCATGTAACGTGTGTGGGTGTATTGGCAATGGGTGGGATGGTGCGAGCCACCTTCCGTGACGTCACTCCTGCTTGTGATGTGTGCGTCCCCCACTACTTCCATTTGACTTGTGCCATACTACACATTGAGGATGTGTTGCCTGCGTGATGTGACCAGGAGGAGCGCGCCATGACCTCTCACCCACCATGCTCCACTGCCATCCCGTGCCCTGGATTGCCTGTGCAAGTGGACAATGTTGGGGATACACCAGGTCGACAGGGGATGTGAGTGCCTTGGCAAGGGCCTGGCAGACGCACAGCAGTATCCAGCATGTCCACGGAGGGTGGGCTGATGTCTACACTTGATGCAGCATTGATCGTGTGCCCGCCTGTTGTGCACACACGAGTTCACATTCATCCCCAGAAAGGTGGTCTTTACAAATTCCCAGGAGAGCGGCAATGTACTGTTCCTGAATCCTCCCAACACAGCGTGTTTCATCATTGCATGTGCGCACCTACCCGTCACACCCACCCACCTGAGCCATGCGTAACTCCCGCTTCACATGACACATGTGTGTCTTCCACAGTTGTGCTACTCATTTGCGTTGACATCCAATGACAGTGGACTACATGGTCATCTCACGACTGCCGTGTACTTCACACACTCTCATCCTCTCTCATTCGTACTTGTGAAATGAATCAGCAGAGACACATTTTTGCTTCAAGCCATGTATTGGGACTTATGTCCTCTGTGATGCAGTATAGTGGACACTACTGGCAGCGAAATGCATGTGGAGGATATACTCAGCATGTGTACACATAGCATAGGGTGTAGGGGTACATGTGATTAGTTGTTGACTGTGGGATGTGGGCTTCAGAGTTACAACTGCTTAGCCATTGCTGTGCTAATGTACATTTGCTAATTACTGTGGTGCTGCTGACTTTGACACAGACAGTATACATTTAGCCTACCAGTCCGCTTGTCATCATGGGCACAGTGCATCTCAGTTCCATGTTACAGGTTTGCTGCTATAGTTACTCATACACACGTGCGTGGAGGTGACATCAGGGCATGGGCTTACGTGCATGCAACGGCGTCCCACTTGTTGTTGCGATGTGGTGGCTACTGGCCATGTCACAGTCACTGGGCTCATGTTGTTGGTGGATGCACTTGTTGTCCATGCAAAGGTCCTGGCACGGACGTTCAGAGGGAGGTGAGGTGACAGCTCTCACATACTACAGCAGGACGATTACTGTCCACTGACCGGTGCATATGTTCATGGGCGCAGGATCCATATTATGGCATGGTTGTACGTGCAGTTCTGTCCATGTGGTTGCCATACACAAATCCCATGCCTCTGCTCCCCCTGTTCATGCAGAGTTACTGGATGTGATGAGGAACAGAGTGCATATCCCGAAAATATCAGATGTCATGGCAGTGTAGTTGATGGTGTGGTGTCAGTTGCAGGTTGTATGGTATAGTTGTTGTACTGGTAACTGCCTAGTCCGTGCGGAAGCCAAGCATGGGTACGGTGTGGGACATGATTGTTCAATTGGGGGTATAGCGTCGGGGGCCGACGAATTGACAGGTTGTCAGGTATGCGATACCTTCCAGCAGGGCTTCCATGGCATTGGTGGTAAACATGGATGCCATCCAATGTAGCGGATGGTGGCTGTCAAGGTGTTGGTCGTAAGTTGTCCCTTGTAGGAGCATGATGGGACATGTTGGATGACATTCGATGTAACTGTGATCCATAATCCGTCGTGTGGAGGCACAGTGGTCCCATTGCAGTGTGGGTCCGATAGCAGCCACATACGCCATGCCCCCATAGGCTGAACAGACCCTGTCGTGGACGTCCAGGGGGTTGAATAGTTGTAGCAGGTCCGCCCTTGGACATGCCGGGTTGCAGAGACATATATCCACAGGATAGTGGAAGGGACACCTCCGACAGTAGAAGACGGGGATGACGCAGCTGAACAATGCGATGCGGTAAGTTAGTCGGTAACTTACGTTCAGCAAGGCCAGATTTTCACATCCCAATATCTGTATCAGGTTATGTTTGTACAGCTTCATCTGTCCGGCGTAGTTGGGTAGGTGTGGTGCAAGTGCCATTTTGCTGCAGGGCGATGTGATGGCGTGCTCCGGCTGTCTGTGCAGTCTGTAGGGTGCAACCTCCGACGTTGCTGGGAATTCTGTAATGGTCGTAGGGAGGCAGGACTTGTGTTATGTTGGCTTGTGCGGAGGACACGGGCCCTCATCCCACATGCTTCTTTGAATGGTCAAGGTCAGTGGTGTCTGACTCCTTCCAGATAACTTGCATGCGAACCACATGGGGGAGTGTTATCATTTCTTTTTTCCGTTCTGAATGTTCTTTGGTGTTATGCGCTATCTGCCCTGTGGCCGCTTCCCTCTGCATGCCTGTGTTGTTTTTTTTTGGGACATTGACTGTTTTCTCCGGCTTGTTTAGTCGGATGTGGTTTCAGAGTGGGAATGGAAGGTCATTCAGTGCTGTCTCCTCTCCCGTGTGTGGGCAGCAGGCTGCGTTTCCGCTATTCGTTGGGCCTTGTGTGTGGGTGTTATAATTGGAACCACCTGTTGTCGGTCCCCGGGATCTTTAATGTTACGTATTGCATGTCTTGGTATTGGCTGCAGGGTGGTATCGGTGTTTCTGTGTGGTACTGGCGTACCTTTTGCCGACGGGGTCCATATTCTGCTCGGTGATGTTGCTGCCGCTGTGTGCTTCGCCGTGTTTTGCACACAGGGGTGTGTCCTAATTTGCCGTGACATCACTGACATGTTCGGGTCACTTGTGTGTCGTCAGGTTGGCAACAGTGAATTGCCGGTTGGGGACATGACTGTGGCAGGGCTGTCACGTGACATGTGCGTTCTGGGTGGGGCTGGTGTGTGTGGTGTTTGGTTGTGACCCTGTGTAATTTGTGTGCGGCGCATACATGGTGCTGCCGTTGGCCTCTGTGTTGTGCGCATGTGTGGGTGCAGTGGTGGATGTGTCGTGTCCACGCAGGGGTATCGGGGGGGGCCATATACAGTTTTCCCGCCCTTGCAGTGTGTGCGGTGTTTGCGTGACCTTGTTGTGTGTCTGCCTACCTGCGTCTCCGCGGTGCATTGACTCCTAGGTTCTGCATCAGGTAGAGCATGGGGAGGGCCTGCAGTGCTGGATTCCTGCTCGGGGGGTCCGCCTCTTTGCTATCCGTACTCTGCGTTCGGGTTTCCGCCTTGCTTTCACGTGCGGTGTCTCTTAGCCGGGGGTACTGTTTGGTTGTGGCATCGTAATTTGTACGCCGGGCGGTACGTGATTTCGTCGGGCGGTGTGTCTCCATTGGGCCGCGCCGCTACGTGAATGGGCGCACTTTGATGGCGGACGGCGTCGCTGGCTTACGGGCGGTGTTTGGCTGTCTTTTCACATCCTAATTGGGCGGGCGTGTGGGCTGCGGCGGGCGGACGGTAACTGGTGGTTTTTGCATCCGCCAGCACGGCGGTGGTGCTTCCGCCCGCCATCCTAATGGGCCTTTAGGTTATTTAAAAAGACATGGTTCCTGATTAAGGATTTTCTCATGGAGGGAATACAAAGTCTGCAAGCCAAAAATGGATTGCGTTATAACCACATTATACATTCCAGAATACTAGTAAAGAGACACAACTTTTCTTTTATTATAATCACATCATTTCAAACATATGCTTATAAACACCAAAAAGTGGGGAACAACAAAAGGAATCCAAATACAGTTTGTATTAGATTTCTGGAATATAGGTATATTACAATCTTTTATTTTTATTTTATACATACACTTCCGTTTGAGTTTACAATTACTTTAGTATTAGAGATTGCTGATGGCGCAGTGCACTTACTGTGATGTGAAGCTGAAAAAATATGTTGTATGACAGAATATCGAGGAGAAAATATTGTGAGTCACAAATGTTGTACAACTATTGAGGACCAAAATATCTAAAAGGTAAGTGCAAATAGATAAGTAGAGATTTACTATTCTTATCTTCACATCTCCGTGCATTGAAGATATATCATTAAAGTACATATAAGTGGAGCTAAGTGCAGTCAAACTTTGCTTACTCATAGAGACTTTTCACAATATTTTTGTCCTCGATATTTCTGTAACAATATTTCTGTCACATGATATTTTTCCTTCGATATTCTGATCAAACACCACAGAGATAGTGCTCGTGATCCAATAAGCAGAGTGTAATAGTCCCTCAACATGGCTCCAATTCAACACTTTTTGAGTTGATTTAGTCCTAAAGGTAGAACCTATGGTATACCTATGGGTATATTATCTCTTTTTTACCTATATCAGTGAACCAACTGAAACAAAGTCTGACTCTGTTGATGGACTTTTACTCACTTCTCATTAGGTTCTGCCTGGGTTCATTTTGCAAGAGAGTTATATATGTGTATTCACCCTGCTACCCACCCACTGTCAGTGCACTGTACTATCAGCACATTGTAATACTGAATTAATTGCAAACACCAGTTGAAGAGATGTTATAAATTACTTTTTTAACTGTATTTATGATTTCAACAAACACAAAATAACAAACACTTAATATCCCAGCATGCTACAGCTCATACTCACACCACCACCGACAATTTCCCGTTAGCATATTTGAATAAAGTATGGTATCCTCATTCCTAGCTCAGTATCTTCCATATTTGAGGTACTTTCTGTCCCACACAACCCACACAGGTGTCATTTCCGACTCTTCTTCTGTCAGATATCGCCTGAGCGTCTCCCCAAATATCCTTGGGTCTGAATTTGCTTGGTAGTAGAACGGAGTACACCTTACCCTGTGCATTACATTGTGGTAGGTCTTTGAACCACTCTTTCGTTGAGGGGACAGCCCCCTATCACAACTTCTGGCCACTCTCTGTTTGCCCATCAATAATGCCAATTCGATGGATTTTATGTATGTTTTGTCAAGTACATAGACCTTATCCACAAATATAAAGTTTTGCAAATGCAGAAGAAAATTGTGCAAAAGAAGTAGTTATGCACAAACAGCGCTTGTAGGTGCACTGAAAATATACGTTTGTACATTTGGCAGGTGGGATTTGGATTTAATCAGAAACTTCCATAAAAGTATACATAAATACATGACAAGTTAAATTATGCAATGCACTTAACAATATTTTGCTTAAATACAGCTTTTCAGCTATAAAAAGATCACTAGACTTAATGGCACCAGTAATTAAAATGGGTTTGAGTTAATTGTTCTGTGCAACTCCACTTTTATTATCACCTCACTTCACACCAGTTAGCTACCTACTCATATTCTGTTTGGATATAGTTCTACTAGCTCACCTTGATGGAGCAAGGACTCACAATGAGACTTGCTCGAAAGCAATCTTCTCACAGTATTAATTAATTTGTACTAAAACTCTGTAATGTCTTTACTAATAATGTGCATACACAACATTTTTATCCAAATTATGCTTGCCTATGTGTTTTCCACTAATAAGTAATCCTTGTCTAATCCAAAATGGCCGCTAAAGCGCGGGAACTTTACTGCGCATGTGTCAACCATGTCACGTGGTATGACGTCTTTCTTTGCTTGGAGGGAATCTTTTGCTTCTGCGCATTGCGTGCTAAAATGGCTGCTTAATGTTCTCACATGCTAAAGCTTTCGCATTGCTGCAATTAATAATGTGGTATTCTAACGCTACTAATGCGGGATAGATTTTTATAAATAAATGGGAGTAGAGCAGAAGTAGGGGGTATACAGTGAAACATTTATTTCTGATTTTAATATGTTTCTTCTTTGATTTCTATTAGTTCGTAAAGTGGGCCTGGGTTGACAAAACGGCAGCTCAAGAAACCACGTGGTTGGCGCACGCGCCCTGAAAACTAACCATACAAAGCGATGAAGTCAACTTGGAAGATGTCCAAGGACATGACCCGCTGATCACCTTCACCGTCCATCTGAGATGTCCTAACAATTGATATTTTGTATGCACTTTGTATTAAAATTTGTCGTGAGACGGGTGGGAAATAAAGCAAATGTATTAATTGAAAGGGGCGGTATTTTTAAACAATGGGCTTAAGAAAATTGAATTAAAATTGATATGGTGTGAGGATCAACCCCCTGTCCCTGTCCAATCAGAAATAGTGGGCCCATAATATTGAAACATTAAGGGGAGGTACATGGGTGTAGAAGGGTATAACAGATATAGAATTAGCTAATTAGCTAGCTCAGAGAACAGATGAACAGATGCGGTAGCAGAGAATCGATGCTATTGCAGAACCGAGCAGACTGACCGCTGTCCGAAGAGGTCCTGAGGTGGGGGCGGCAGATTCCATTAGAAAGAAGACACAGAAGAATCGAGGAGGAACGAAGTGTCAGAGAGGGGAACGACGCAGGCGTCGTTGATAGAGAGGTCACCTATCCTGTTCTGAACCTGGTCCGGAGGTCTTGGTCTTCATCCTTCTTGGGACCCATCTTTCCAACTCCTTGGCCAAGGGGTTTGGTTTTCACACCTTTAGGTAACTATAATGCGTAAATCTTTAGCTGTATTGCTGTCTCTATCTTCTTCTTTCTGAGGGACCGTCATTTGATTAAATAGGTGATTATTTAGTGTGCTTCCTCCTTGATATGCCATTAAGTATTATGTGGTTTGTAATTTACTCTGCTAAAGAATTTAGATAAACATTTTAAAACTTCCTGAGTCAGTGGTTATTTCAGGTGGTTAATTAAAAAATGTATTGTATGATCTCATTTTAACCCCAATTATCAAAGGTCCATTGGTAAGTCACTACTCTTCAATCAGAAAGGTAATTGGTAGCAGGGATTTTGATAAAGAGTATAACTGATTCCCACCAGCAGTGATTATTAGTTAGCGTGAATGAATGGGCCCAGGTGAGTATTTTGTGTATGAATGCTTGTTGCTAGTAACCCGGTGGATCAGTTTTATGGCTATCAGAGGATGGTTTTTACTTTGTTAATTGGGTAATGAAAATTTTATTTTATGAACTAACATCCGTTGTGTTTTAAAGTTTTGTTTTATGTTGTCTAGAAATCCCCGGGGAATTTGAATAGCGGATGGTAAGTGGAAGCCATACTGCAGTGAGGTTATCTGTCAGGCAGAAATAGTACTGAAAAGTTAAGCAGGGCTATCAGTACTTGTTAGGGACTGTGTGTGTGTGAGTGACAGCAAAGGAATACGCTAGTAAAAATTTGATGTTATATCACCTAGAAAGGGTAACATTGAAGGAGTAGCGGGTATTTTTGAAGCTTATGTGAAGAGTAAACGGAAGGGTTTACTGGTAGTGTATGTCTAGTAAACGGAAGAGTTTTACTAAGTGTGAGGAAAATCTATCCTTTTCAATTTAGGGAAGCTGACACGATAGCGAATGTTTTATGTTGTTACTGAATTTAAATAAGAAGCGTTGAGGAAATAAAGTTTTGCGTACGATTTTTGTAAAGGGAGGGTCAGCCGTTGGAGTAGAGCTGACGTCACAAACACCGCGCTGGGATTGGTTGAAACAGCGGGTGTGGAGCAAGCTTGTAAAGGAGGGGTCAATAGTCAGGAGTAATACTGACGTCACAGGTGCCGTGCTGGGATTGGTCAACACAGCGAGGGACAGAGAAGCGCAGATTGTAAAGGAGGGGTTGTCAGACAGACGTCACAGAAAAACCGCGCTAGGATTGGTTCAGAGACAAATGTTATCTGGAATTTGATTGGTTGTCAGCATAGAAGTCGAAATGTTAGTGGACAGTGTAGATTATATGTGGAAACGTGATCCGACTTTGACAGGAACCCGTCCAGACAGGAGATTTTTAGGTTTTGCAGAATATAATTCGATGCATAGCTATTTACCCAAAATGTATGGAGGAAAGAGAAAAATGTCATTTTTACAAAAGATTAAGAATTATTTTAAGAAGGATAAGCCAATCAAAACAAGGAAGGAATTATCATTCCACCAGCAAAAACGCCCGCCTCATTCATGATGATGGAGAGGGGTTATCATACTTGCGTATGGTTAGAAAATTGGATAGAATATACAAAAGATGACGGAATATTAGCTTTCCCAGAGAATGGTACTTTCAATGGGAGAGTTCTTCAAAGTTTACGAATAAGAATGAATGAATTAGAACCCAGACCAAGATTAACTCAATACGAAGCCCTAGAAGAATGGGAAACCGAGGCATTTGAACGTGATAGACCCAGAAGCAATAGGGGTTATAGGGGATTTTTCCCTAGACACCAAAATGAGACACGAGAAAGTCAGATGAAACAGTGGAGACGAGCGATGCTTACCGAGGGTTTGTATCCAGTATTCATGACAGATGAGCCGTTAGGGAGTAAATGCAAAGAAAAGACTAAACATATGACAGGGTTTGGAGAATCCGAAGATGAATTTATGGAAGAAATATTAAAGAATCCTCCACCATACCAAGAAGGGCTGGGTGGATGTTCCCCAAGTGCACCAATTTTGAGAACGCCATTGGTACCTCAAGTACTGCATAATCCACCAGTTAATAGGGTACTTCAGGATAAGGAAAGAGAGGCTCTAGACAGGAACAGAGTAGAATTGATACAGAAAATAACACAGTTGAATGTACATCCTGATTCCCTGACCATACCTGTAACCATTGGTCCCGTGGTCCCTTTATATGGTGACAAAGTAAATTGTCCGAAACCTCTAGTTATGCCTACACCTGTGGATATTCCTAAACATGAAGCTGTAATAATTGATGACCATATCAGCGATTGTGAATCTATGATTTCACTAATGAATTTGCCTATTCGAGAATCCGCAAATAGCACCCCCAGAAGAGTCACACCTGGTTGCTCAAAGGATGTGAATATAATAACATCTTCAGGAACTAAGAGTGCAACAGTAGTAACCCCAGAAGACTTAGAAAGATGGGCACAAGGAATAGACAGACAAAGTTCACCCCCAAAGATTTTGGACATTTATAAATTAAAAGTCGAATTAGAAGAAATGATAGCAGGCAATGTAGGAGTAGATCGTTTAAATACTTACAGTGAAGAAGAACTATTGTTCATATGAAGGAGCATAACCAGAAATGTAAAAATATTCCATGAAAAATTGACAGATTTGGCTTCAGAGATGGGAATTGAAATAAGAAAATCAAAGGTACTACAGAGACCATACCGAGCAGAATTTACTGACAAAGACTTAGAAAATATGAATAAATCTGGTAGAAAGTTACAAGTTAAAGAATTAATGTCAGTATTACAGAAATGGGGAGAATTGGATAGATGGAAAACTAGATGGACCAAGAAAAAGGAAGACGCACGTTCAAGTAGAACGACATCTGAGTATTTATTGAAGGAAACAGGAAAGGTAGAACAGATGTACCTGATGCGGGAGTGTTAGAACTGGGGGTCTCTAGTTGGCAAGGGTATACACCTTTGACCAAATAGGGACCCTTGCTGCTAGTCAGGGTAAGGGGGATACACTACTAAAATAACCCCTGCTCACCCCCTTGGTAGCTTGGCACGAGCAGACAGGCTTATCTCAGAGGCAGTGTGTTAAGCATTTGTGAACACATACAGTAATACAGTGAAAACACTACAGATGGACACCACACAGGTTTTATAAAAATAAGTATACTTTATATAGATTTATCACAAGACCACAAACGACAAAAATCCACAATACTGTAATCAATAATACTTCAAGATGGTAGAAATGGTTTAAAAATAGGGTCTTCACTTAAAAGTAGTCTTTAGCAACAAATAACCCCAACTGGAGTTATCACGACGTCGAGGTCAAAGAAATTCCAAAGTACGGTGCCGACCGCGAGGTGCGCGGCGTCGGGCCCGGAGTCAAAACAGACCCCCAAAGAACAGTACCTTGGAAAAGCGAAAACAAAGACAGCTCACGGCGTCGGGGAGGTGCGGCGTCGTTGGCGGGTTGCGGCGTCAGTTCCTTGCTTCGGAGGAGATGATGCGTCGGGACCTGGATGCTTGCGCAGGCAGGGGAGGCGTTGGTTCCTGACCGGAGAGGAGGTGATGTCACGATGGCGTCGAAGCCACGGTTCCGTACGATGTCACGATGGATTCTTGACCACCCACGTCGACGATCGGCTCCGCGATGATGTCGGCTTCGGAGTCGATGCGGCACAGCAGCAGGCGTCGGGCCAGCGTCGTAAGTCGGAGCAGCGCTAACGGCTATGGCAGGCTTACGATGTTGCTCGCTGGCGTCGACATGGCACGGCGGCCAGCGTCGGGTCCTCGTTGCAAGTCGGAGCAGTGCTCATGGCTTCGATGCAGGAGACGGCATCGCTCGCCGGCGTCGGTGTTGCAAATTCCTTCTGTAGCACCAGAACAGCAAGTTCCAGATGCAGGCAAACAGAAGGGGTGAAGTCTGGTATCCCTGAGACTTCGGTCAGGAGGCAAGCTCACATCAAGCCCTTGGAGTCATATTCTGCAAGATGATGAAAGTACACACAAAGTTCCTTTCTCCTCTCCTTGGCACTGAAGACACCACTGTAGGCCAACCCAGCAACACAGCACACTGGCAGGGGGGCAGTCCAACTCCTACAGCTTCCTTTGGTTCTTCTCCTTGGTAGAGGTTCGTCTTGTTGTTCCATAAGTGATCTAAAATTCTGGGGTCAGGGCCCCAATATTTATACCCCTAAATCCTTTGTCCTCTGAGGGCAGATGGGCCTTTACCTGGTCCAAACCAGTTCTGTGTAGTCCTGGAGCACTTTGTTTACAGGACTCCTTCTTTCCTTTGACAGTGTGGGCCTGGGACATCTGATGCACCACAGGAGGTGGAGCCAGCATTGTGGAAGGCAGGCACAGCCCTATTCAGACCCAGGTGCAACTCCTCCCACCACTCTACATGCAGATAGGTCTATTCAGCCCTGTGCTGACTCACCCTGTCTCCTGGAATCCCTCCCAGCCCCTGTCACTCACAAACCAGACAAGGAATACACAACCTAGCAGAGGCAGGCTTGGACAGTTAGGCAAGAAAATACCTACTTTCTAAAAATTGTATTTTCAAACATAGAATGTTAAAACCAACTTTACTAAAAGATGTATTTTAGCATTCTGAGTTCAGGCATACTAAATTCGTTTTTCTACCATGTTCCCTGGGTCAGTTAGGATTATAAAATGTTATAATCAAACTGCCCATTCTGGCCTATGGGGAACAGGTAGCCTTGCAATAGTGAAAAACGAAAATGGCTATAATTCACTATTAGGTCATGCCACACACACCAGGGCATGTCCTACCTTATACTTACAATGCACCCTGCCTTTGGTCCTACCTTAGGGGTGTCTGATATGAAGATAAGGGAAGGTTTAGGCACTGGCAAGTGGGTGCACTTGCCAAGTCGACATGGCAGTCACAGACTGCACACAGGCTCTGCAATGGCAGGCCTAAGACACACTTTACAAGCTGCTTCTGTGGGTGGCACAACCAGTGCTGCAAGCCCACCAGCAGCATTTGATGTAAAGGCCCTGGGCACACCTGGTGCACTATACTAGGGTCTGACAAGTAAATCAAATGATCCAATCATGGAGTCACTAATCAATACATCAATTTACAATAGGGAGAGCATATGCACTTTAGCACTGATCAGCAGTGGTAAAGTGCCCAGAGTCATAAAACCAGCAAAAACAGGTCAGAGAAAATACAGGAGGAGGGCAAAAAGTTCAGGGATGACCCTGCAAAAAGGGCCAAGTCCAACAGGGAGGTACCAGGAGGAGGGTACGTTCATGTCCCATGGAGCAGGCAAGACATTTTGTCATTTACAAATGATTTTCCAAAATTGAGAGAAAAACCAATTGAATGGTACAAGCAGGTTGAGAGGTTTGTGAAAGTTTCAAAAGTTTTGTTAAAGGACCTAGATGGTTTATTTGACATAGTGGTACCTGCCGATTTATGGACGAATTGTAAGATTACAATCGACTGGCCTAGTGAAGAGTATCCTAGGGATCCAAAGACAGGTGCCCCATCAAATGATGTAATGAAAAAGTATCACCAAGTAATAACTTATTTGAAAGGGAAAATACCACCAAAAGAAACAGATTGGGTGAAAATAGACAGAACTACCCAAGAAGCAAATGAATCGGTACATGCCTACTACGAACGTCTATTACAGGTGTTCAAACAGTATAGCGGTTTTGAGGATATTGGAGACAAAAATATGAGTCAGTTTGTCTATCGATTTGTTTATGGTCTAAAACCAGAGATTTGTCAGATGACCAAGAAACACATGTTATGTTGGCAAGGAAAACCTATCGATGAAATTTTGAAATATGCTAAATATTGTGGAGATGACATTGAAGACAGGCACAAGAAACTACAAGAAAAAGTGATGTGGGATCAAGTGAAAATGGCTGAGCGACAGGGAATTAATTTGGATAATCCAACAGAAAGTCAGGGAAAAGAATCTGGAACGAATGGTGACACAGGGAATGGTGGAAAAGTGAGAGGAGGAATGAGTAGAGAAGAGGCTAAAAAGAAATTTCCTTGTCATAGATGCGGAAAATTGGGACATTGGAAGAACGAATGTAAAAAGATTCAAAATAATAATGGCCCAAATCATAATTTAAATCCACAGACACAGAATGACTCACAGCAGGGTGTAAATCCTCAGAGTCAGTTGCCACCTGCCCCTATACAGGGTAATGTAAACAGAGCAAAGCACGGTACAGACGTCGGCTATCAAGGAGGAAGTGGTAAGCATGAATATGTAACTTCACAGTTTCTTTTACAGGATGATTTTAATCCATATGATTATCAATGACGGTGCCTAACAGAGGGGGAGAAGGAGTGCGTACTTGGCGCATCCTTACCGGTAGAACAGTCAGGTCCATATGTTGAAGGGAAAGTAAAAGGTAATGATATCACTTTTCTTTTGGACACTGGTGCTACCCGTTCTACTGTAAGAACAGCAGACATCCCAGACCTCCCTCTCTCTGGAGAAGCTATCCAAGTTGTAGGTGTAGCCAATCAAAAGATTAGAACTCCTCTAACTGAGCCCATGGAGAAATGCACCAATTTGTGGTGTGTGGCTCCAGTCCAGTAAATTTACTGGGCAGAGATTTACTGTGCAAAATGAATTGCACTATTTTTTGCACACCGGATGGTGTTGCAATACAGACCCCGGATGAAGATCATGTTTACAAATTCATGATAGCTAAACAAGGTACGGAAGTAGATGAGATGTTCTCCTTGATAACTAAAGATGAATTACCAGAAGAATTAAGAACTACAGTGAGCTCTAAGGTATGGGATTTTACTGGGAAAGAAGTAGGTCTCATGGCAAAAATAGACCCAGTAAAGATCACTGTAAAAGAAGGCGCAATTTTCCCAAATACTAGACAGTACAAAATGAGTACAGAAGTAAAAGCAGGAGTTACTGAGGAAATTGGCAGAATGATGAAACAAGGCATATTAAAAGAAGTCATGAGTAGCCCTTGTAATTCGCCAATTATGGGTTTGAAAAAGCCTAGTGGAAAATATAGGATCGTTCAGGATTTGCGGAAAATTAATAAAATTGTGGTACCTTGTTGTCCTATAGTACCAAATCCTGCAGTGATCCTATATCAGATACCTTGGAATGCAGAATGGTTCACTGTAATTGATTTATGCCAAGCATTTTTTTCAATTCCATTGCATCCAGATAGTCAATATCTGTTTTCGTTTAAATTCGAAAACCATGTCTATGTGTGGAATCGTGTTCCTCAGGGGTACACAGAAAGTCCCTCCATTTTTAATCAGATACTGAAAAGGTGCTTGGAAAAATTGGTAATGCCCAGGAACTAAGTCTTGGTGCAGTACATAGATGACTTGTTAGTCGCATCAAGAACTTATGACAATTGTGTCGCCGACTCAATTGTATTACTAAATCATTTGGCTGAGGAAGGACACAAAGTGTCACCTGAGAAATTACAATTTTGCACAACAGCAGTTAAGTATTTGGGACACCAAATTTAAAGGGGAAAGAGAAGAATAACGTCTGAGAGAATAAAAATAATTAAGCAAATGAAAATGCCAGTAACACAAAGAGAGGTGAGAATGTTTCTTGGAATAGTAGGATACCGTTGACAATGGATTGTAGGGTTTTCACTACTAGCAAAGCCTTTAATTCAGTTAACCAAAAAGAAAGCAAAAGATCCAGTTGAATGGGATGATGAAAGTGCCAGTGCCTTTGTAAAATTAAGAAATGCATTATGCGAGGCACCTGCGCTGGGTATGCCTGATTACACAAAAGAATTCACACTATTTTGCTATGAAAGAGAAAATTGTGCACTTTCAGTCCTAACCCAAAGACATGGACTAGACAGGCGTCCTATAGCATATTTTTCTGCTACATTGGACCCAGTGGCTGCAGCATTGCCAGGATGCTTAAAAGCAGTAGCTGCTACCTGTATGAGCATTGAACAAAGTGAGTCAATAGTAATGGGATATCCTGTCAAGGTGTTCGTCCCACATGCAGTTGTAATCCTGTTAACAAGAACTAGAACTCAGCATCTCACACCTAGTCGGATGACAAGATATGAGCGAATAATTTTAGGAGCTGAAAATGTAACAATAGCTAGGTGCACAATTGTAAATCCTGCTACCTTATTACCAGATCAATATTGTGAAGAAGTGCAGGACGACGCAGAACATGACTGTTTGCAAGTCACAGAGTTGTGCACCAAACCACGTCCTGACATACAGGAAATGCCTTTGAAGAACCCAGACAGGGAGCTGTTTGTGGACGGCTCATGCTTAAGGCATGAAGATGGCAAATTGAGTGCAGCCTATGCTGTATGTGAACTTTCTGGAATAGTCGAAGCTTCCTATTTATCAGGAGTCAAATCTGCACAAGTAGCTGAATTAATTGCTCTGATCAAAGCCTCCAAAATTGGGAAAAATTTAAAAGTAACCATATTTACGGACAGTCAATATGGATACAGGGTTGTGCATGATTTTGGCCAACTGTGGATGCAGAGGGATTTCATGACTTCTTCAGGATCCCCAATCAAAAATGGGCAGTTTGTAAAGGAATTATTGGAGGCAATACAATCACCAAAAGAATTGGCAGTGGTGAAATGTGCCGCACACCAGTCAGGAGATGACTGGGTGGTAGCTGGTAACAGATATGCAGACCTAATTGCTCAACATTGTGCCAGAAACAGATTGGCAGTAAACAGAAAAGTCGAAAGGATGGGAATCAGCTGCCAACTTATGTTATGTTCAACACCTGAAACATGGAATGATGTGAAACGATTGCAGGATGATGCTGAAGAGAGTGAAAGGGATGTTTGGATGAAAATAGGGTGTACCCGAAGAACAGATGATGATGTATGGGTATATTCAGATGGCAGACCAGTCATGCCTGACTGCTTGATTTCACAAATGGCCAGAATGTATCATGGAGACACACATGTAGGGAGAGATGCCATGATCAGACTTTTCAGACAAAACTGGTACAATCCAAAGTTTAGGGCTGCAGCAGAGAGTCTTTGCCAGAGGTGCTTAACTTGCCAAATGAATAATCCAGGAAGGAGGACAGTAATTGGTTTGGGAAAAATTGGAAAGGCAGAGGGTCCATTTGTGAGATTACAGTTAGATTTCATTCAGTTACCACCATGTAAAGGACTGAAATATGTACTTGTCATAGTGTGTCTGTTTTCAAGGTGGGTGGAGGCTTACCCTACCAGGAGGAATGACAGCATAACAGTTGCAAAATTGTTGTTACGAGAACTCATTCCACGGTTCGGTTTCCCAGTAACTTTGGAATCAGATAGAGGAAGTCACTTCAATAACGATGTAATCCGAATAATTTGTGAAGCATTTAAAATTGAACAAAAATTGCACTGTGCGTACCGCCCAGAGGCTTCTGGAGTGGTTGAACAAATGAATGGCACAAAAAATCAAGATTGTCAAAGATGTGTGCATCCACATCGTTAGATTGGCCAGATGCATTGCCTCTTGTCTTAATGGGACTCAGAAGCATTCCTGATAGAAATACAGGATTGAGTCCGCATGAAATCATCATGGGAAGAGCGATGAGACAAGCCCATGTACCTGGAAATAAACTGCTGAACATAACTGATGATATGGTTCTAGATTATTGCAAAGCATTGGCTGACCTCGTGCGTTCTGTCTCTCACCAGGTTGGAGAAGACGCAGTTTCCAGGCAGCCTGAACAAGAGCATGATCTGAACCCCGGAGACTGGGTGGTAGTGAAGCATCACACCAGAGAAACGTGTTTATCACCCAGGTGGGGCGAACCTTGTCAAGTTATATTGATTACAAACACAGCAGTGAAATGTGCAGGCTTGCCTAATTGGATTCATGTAAGCCACACCAAAAGGGTGCCAGGTCCTGAAGAGAGAAAACCTCAGACAGAATCAATAGCTGAGGAAGCTGAAGGTTGGACAGCTGAAGAATCCCAAGTGATAAATTCGAGAGCAGCTGAAGAAGAACAATTGAGCACAAGTCAGGACTGGATACCAGTGGTTGATATACCTGAAGTCTTCATCAAAACACGAAGTAGAGCTAAATTAGAGGAAATTAGTGAGGACCAGATAGGCGAAGAAGAACCAGCTCAGGATAGGGAGATCGAAACAATAAGAGAACCTGAGCAGGCCCAGATAGGGAAAGCAGATTGGGCTCAAATTGACAACGAAACAACAAAATTTGAGCAGGGACAGACAGGTTTAGAAGAACGTGGTCAGGCTGCAGAAGTACAAAGTGCAATAAGCCCTGATCAGAACCAGTTAGGACAAGAAAAACACGTTCAGGGAGAAGAAAACCAAGAAAACATCGAACAGGAAAGCATAAAGCATGAAAACGTCAATCCTGAACAGGGTCAGTTAGCAGAAACTCACACTCAGGCAACTGAAGAAACTACAACAAGACCTGAACAAGAGCAAATAGAAAGGGAAACTAAAATCGAGGACAAACAAATCGTGCCACACCTTGAAAATAAAGAAATTATTGAAAAAGATTCGGAAAGTGAAAATACAGTGCAAAACAAGAGAGCCAGAAAAGGTGATCATTGGCCTAGTGTGATTAAAAGAATAAAATATTGTATAGCAACACGAAGTGAAGACCCAGAACAAGTAAATGAAATAACAAGCTTATCTGGACAAACAAGTGGGACTGAAAAACGAAAAAGCAAAAGATTGAAACTCGTGAACAATAAGTTTAAAGGTCCTGATTGGACTTATATAATCCTCGAAGACTGTGAGAGTTCAGAGTCAAGTGAGAGTGGTGACGAAGGAACAAGTGCAGAACTGACTTATGAAAAAGAAGTGAAACCACCTTGATAACGTTAAAGTCTTGAAAGAAAAAGAAAAGAAGAGAAATCTTCCTTGTCAAAATGCCTGACGACAGAGTTTCTGGGAGACCGAAACGGAAATGTTGTAAAAGATGCTGTGCTATATGCATATGTAGTCTGGTAGTGGTGCTTATAGTGTGGTTAGTTGTGATTGTAGCGATTCCTTACCTTATGATAATGGATAAAAAGAATAATAACGATACCAAAGGAAGGATAGATAATTTGAAAAGTGATAGAATAGAAATAGAAGCAGAAGATGCACCAGAATTTCATCACGTAGTAACAGATAATGATACTAGTTTAAATGTTTTTACTAAGTTATTGTTTCAGTATATAGATACAATGGAAGTTAGTGACTGTTATGTTTGTATGAAGTTACCTGAATCAGTAGCAGAAGGTTTAACATATCATCATTTGCCTATAACTTATGGCTTATCATGTAGTGTACTAACTAGTTTATTTTATAGAACAGGGAAACTTCAGTATTATTATTCAAATATAGATGTGATATTTTCAGAGGTTCCTATTTGAAAGAATCTGAACCCAGTGCTTAGTAGTAAAGACGCACAATTTATGGGAGAATTTTTCTTAACAATGAAGTCGATAGACATAACACATGCACATAGAAGCAATTTAACATGTTTAATACATGAAGAGGAGAAGATATTTTTAAACTTAGTTGAAGATAGAAGACAGAATTTCCAAAAGAAGGCATCTGAGCATAAGGCTCATCTTCCACCTTGGGCTGAGAAAGAGGGTATTTATACACCTGGCAAGGCTCAAGCTGCTGTGGCTCTGGATTTTGAAAAGACAGGGAAAATTTGTCTTCATAGGTTAAAAACTGAATATAACAATATTTTTATTGGTACCAGTGAATGTGAACATAATTTTTTAATTCTTGGAGGTTGGGGATTAAAAGGAGGAACAGACTCAGTTTTTCCTGGAATTTATTATGTGTGTGGGAATAAGGCTTACTTTAGGCTTCCTGCACGGTGGTATGAAAGTTGTTATTTTGGAAGTTTTTCCAAAAATATACCACGTAAAAAGAAACACTGGGAGCAATGAAAATAATAGTGAATTAACACGTAGTAAAAGAGCTAGTTTTTCAGAAATTGTAGGTGATATATTTGGTGCATTGATACCTTCAGTGGGAATAATTCTGAACTCAAGGAAAATATGCAAATTGTCTACAGTGGTTGACCGTTTATCAGCGGATACTGCTGGAGGATTTCTAACGATTAATGCGGAAATGGTTGCGATTAGATCTATGGTTATGCAAAATCGACTTGCTCTTGATATAATATTAGCAAAAGAGGGTGGAGTCTGTAAATTGTTGAAAACGAAACATTGTTGCACATATATTCCGGACAAAAGTGCAGAAATTGGAACATATATAAAGAATATTACTAAACTTGAGAAGGAACTGAAACCACTGGAAGTTGATAGTGTATGGGAAAGATTGACAAATAGCATTGCGTCAATTGGTACCTGGTTTACTAATGTAGGGAAAGGACTTATAGGTCAAATAATAGTACCCTTAGTAGGGATAGCAATAACAGTATTGTCAATAATGATATGGTGTAAATGTTGTAGAAAGAAGGAAACATATAGGGTGACAGGAAAAGGCAAGAAAAGGAAATTGGAAGAAATGGAATTAGAAGATCTGAGAAGTGAAATTTACAAGAAACTGAAAGGAGAAGATAAAAATAGACAATGTAAAAATGAAAATGTGACAGACATATGTTAAGTTGGCATCTGATTATAAGTAGTTTTGATGGCTCAGAAACGCCATCAGAGAGGGGATTGATGGAGCAAGGACTCACAATGAGACTTGCTCGAAAGCAATCTTCTCACAGTATTAATTAATTTGTACTAAAACTCTGTAATGTCTTTACTAATAATGTGCATACACAACATTTTTATCCAAATGATGCTTGCCTATGTGTTTTCCACTAATAAGTAATCCTTGTCTAATCCAAAATGGCCGCTAAAGCGCGGGAATTCTACTGCGCATGTGTCAACCATGTCACGTGGTATGACGTCTTTCTTTGCTTGCAGGGAATCTTTTGCTTCTGCGCATTGTGTGCTAAAATGGCTGCTTAATGTTCTCACATGCTAAAGCTTTCGCATTGCTGCAATTAATAATGTGGTATTCTAACGCTACTAATGCGGGATAGATTTTTATAAATAAATGGGAGTAGAGCAGAAGTAGGGGGTATACAGTGAAACATTTATTTCTGATTTTAAAATGTTTCTTCTTTGATTTCTATTAGTTCGTAAAATGGGCCTGGGTTGACAAAACGGCAGCTCAAGAAACCACGTGGTTGGCGCATGCGCCCTGAAAACTAACCATGCAAAGCGATGAAGTCAACTTGGAAGATGTCCAAGGACATGACCCGCTGATCACCTTCACCGTCCATCTGAGATGTCCTAACAATTGATATTTTGTATACACTTTGTATTAAAATTTGTCGTGAGACGGGTGGGAAATAAAGCAAATGTATTAATTGAAAGGGGCGGTATTTTTAAACAATGGGCTTAAGAAAATTGAATTAAAATTGATATGGTGTGAGGATCAACCCCTGTCCTTGTCCAATCAGAAATAGTGGGCCCATAATATTGAAACATTAAGGGGAGGTACATGGGTGTAGAAGGGTATAATAGATATAGAATTAGCTAATTAGCTAGCTCAGAGAACAGATGAACAGATGCGGTAGAAGAGAATCAATGCTATTGCAGAACCGAGCAGACTGACCGCTGTCCGAAGAGGTCTTGAGGTGGGGGCGGCGGATTCTATTAGAAAGAAGACACGGAAGAATCGAGGAGGAACGAAGTGTCAGAGAGGGGAACGACGCAGGCGTCACTTGGTAGAGAGGTCACCTATCCTGTTCTGAACCTGGTCCGGAGGTCTTGGTCTTCATCCTTCTTGGGACCCATCTTTCCAACTCCTTGGCCAAGGGGTTTGGTTTTCACACCTTTAGGTAACTATAAATGCGTAAATCTTTAGCTGTACTGCTGTCTCTATCTTCTTCTTTCTGAGGGACCGTCATTTGATTAAATAGGTGATTATTTAGTGTGCTTCCTCCTTGATATGCGATTAAGTATTATGTGGTTTGTAATTTACTCTGCTAAAGAATTTAGATAAACATTTTAAAACTTCCTGAGTCAGTGGTTATTTCAGGTGGTTAATGAAAAAATGTATTGTATGATCTCATTTTAACCCCAATTATCAAAGGTCCATTGGTAAGTCATTACTCTTCAATCAGAAAGGTAATTGGTAGCAGGGATTTTGATAAAGAGTATAACTGATTCCCACCAGCGGTGATTATTAGTTAGCATGAATGAATGGGCCCAGGTGAGTATTTTGTGTATGAATGCTTGCTAGTAACCCGCTGGATCAACCTGTAACAGTGTCCTTTCTGTCAAACCCATGCAATTGACCACAGATGTAGAACTTTCTACGGATAAACTAACAAGAACGGTCATTACAGGATGAATGTTTGTTTCAAATAATAACAGTTACAAACTCAGTACAACCTCAGTTAAAAATAAAGCACATGGAACATATAAACACTGCAATATATATTTTAATATAATAAGAACTATGCAAAAGCAGTGGATCAGATGATATCAAATCACATGGCTTGAATAGCACTAGAATGTACACTGTGCTTTTGTCTATATTAGTTTGGTTAGGTTACTAAGTGCCAGATTCATCAAGGTTTTGCATCACACTTGCACCACGCAACTGGGAGCAAGGGCTACGTAAAACCTAAGTGAGATTTATCAAGCCACGCAAGGCCACCTTGCGTAGCCCTGCATGGTTTGCTAAATATGGACTAACATAAGACACTGCAAATCCCTGTCTTGTGTTCCTCTGCCCCAGAGCGGCGTTCCATGGGTGGAGCGTGAGTGTTCTCACGCATCCACCCATGGATTTTGTTGCCTTCCCATATTTACCATTAGTGGTAGACTTGGTAATGCGTCAAAAAGCTACACCTCCCCAGGTGAGGCGTAACGAGGAGAAATATCTTTATTTCTCCATGTTTTTCCTCTTTCTACATATGCTGCATTCTGCAACACACATAGAAAGAGGACAATGCATCTCAGGATTGTTTTTGTGCAGGAAGGTCTTCCTTCCTGCAGAGAAACAATCCTGCCTACAACGCAGGCACTGTTGCACCATTTTGCAAGGGTGCCTGCATTGGTGCTAGGCAGCCTGATTTGCACCAGCACTAAGAAAGGAAAGGAATGTGCTGTATAATGTTAAACACGGAGCATTCCTGCCATTTCCCTTTCATGCAGCGCAGCAGAGCAAGCTGGCTTGCTGCGTTGCGCTGTGGGGAAAATGATAAATATGGGCCTTCATTTTAACCACAGACTACATTACACCAGTTATTTCTATTTCAGCAACCAAAGTAACAGATAAAGCAAAAGGAGTCGATTGCCACTGGATATGCAAAGGTTTAATTTCACAAGTGGAACTGGGCTAAAATCACGTTTTTTAAACATTCCACAGAATCAACAATTTGAACTTCATCTATTTTTCACTCCTGTCCCCCATGTCAGTCTAAGGACTTAAATCCAAATCACTGTCATGGGTTTCCTCAGTCGCCCATAAGGGCTCCTTTTTGGACAATCATTGTTTTCCTTTCTGGAAAATAAAGCTGAGATGTAGATGTTGTTTCAGCTATTAGTGGCACTGATAGGTCTGTTCAAACTCGATGTATCATATCAAAAACTGTATCTAGTATTCTTAGTCTCAGGAGGATCATGATTTATGATTGCTAGATGGTGAAATGTGTTAGCATACTATCCTGTAGCCAAAGGCTAAAGAAAGATTGGAAAGGTGCACACTCATTATCAATGAAACAGCATAGCCAAAAAGAATGGCTATATGGGAATATGTTGTGAACATAGAAGCCTCTTAGACCCTGAATATACGGCAAGCAGAGTAAAATTACCACAAGGTTGAATGCGTTAATTGAGTTCAGCCAAACTACAGATTTTTCCTCACGTGGTAGAAAAGCATGCTGTTTTGCACAGTATTCTGCATGCAGATTTAAGTCATGGGAAATGTGTGTGAAATACAATGGATAAATTGCATACAGAAAATGTGTTTCCCACTATTAGACGTTATTGAAAATACATAATTACAGGGCAAAATACCACCTAAATGCTCTTCTTGCTCAGAGCAGGTAGTAACAGTATCACCAGGAGGCTTGAGGCTATCCCAATGTAAATGAATCATAAAATTATATAAACGTGCAAAATAATCCTAAATGGTGACCTTTAACACAATCTGTGGCTGTGAAAAAAATTAGATACATTTTCAAACATGATGGGTAACATGACTTAAAATCACATTGTCTCTCTCATTCAATGTAGGCGTACGTTATTTGATTGTGACATTTTTTTTAAAATGTTGAAAATTACAAAAACCAGATAAAAAGACCAGCATCAGCATGATTGATTATTAGGATATGTTACAAATTGACTTTAAATTCTGGTGCTTTAGAAAAGTCTTGGGAAACATCAAAGAAGTCATGGGCACTCCTATATTTGTAGGACACAGGCTCACCAAATGGTGCATGAGACTGGCCCAATCATTTGAGAGTATGACGTAACATGATTGGGCTAAGGCACTAGATATGTTGGGGCGCTGAGGCAATTTGTAGCTCTATAATGGAAAAAGAGGGATCCTGCCTATTGTTCTATGGTTTAGTAAATTGTGACACCTCCTAGTGATGGAACTCCTAATGCACAACCTATCCCAGATAGACCATAAATTCTCACCAAAACGAACAACATTGATAGAACATTTCTCAGGACTGGAATACCTCTGCTTCATACCCCAACAGTACACCTGAGGGCTGTTCAACCCATCCACCCCCTTTAAGAAGATACTACCAGTCCTCAATTAGCTCATACACAAGTACAACTAAACACCTAAGTAAGCCCCGGCTGCCAAATCCTATCTCCAACCCATTCTCTAACTAACTACTACTATAACTAAACTATACCCGATCTAAGCTACAACCCTACAGCAACTATTTACTATAAATTCATAAGCTACTTTTCTTAGATGGGGAATGGACTGACTCATGCAGATGTATAATACAGGCAGAACTCTGGTGAGGTCTAAGGAGGGACACCTGTTGTGAGGAGTGGGATTGTCAGAAGGTAGAAGGGGGAGGTGAATAGCTGGTGATGCTACTGGTTTGTCCAATGATAGGAATCTGTGAGAGTGTTATCCTACCCTTACCCTGACGTAAAGCATTGGTATGCTCTTCAGTGTCACCCATCAATACATAACTTTCAGCATGGTATCTAGTGAGTTGCCGGATGATATGGGTCATGTACCTAATGTCCCTTCCGATGGCCCTCTCATGTGTTAGACACAGAACAACATGTCTTTGCTCTGAACCCATATCTCACCATACCAGTATGTGGTGTAAATGTGGAAAACATGACTCAATCAGCTGTACCCTCAAAAACTCTGTAATTTTTTGATTAACTTCCACATTTGCTGCTGTTAAATAGGATGGAGTGTTCCTGGGATGTGGCATGTCCTGCCTCAGCAGCTATGTTTTTGCTTATTTCAAGCTTGGCTTACTTCAAGCAGAGACTGTGCAGTGCTTATTAGGAGTATGGTCTCTGCTGCATGTGGTGCAGGTGGCTCTGAATCCTCTCCATCATCCAAGGTCTAGGCCTCAAAGTCAGCCCCAACCATGTCCATGGGAAACTTGTATTTCTCGTTTTGCTCTTCTTGCTCTTCTTCACTGCTGCAATCACTGTCTGCTTGAGTGTCCTTCCCAGGTATGATGGGGTCAGCTCAGAAACCTTGGCTCTCGAAACAGGTGTGGATGTCTGTGGCCCAGAGGCAGGACTGACGATATCAGTATGCGGTGGTGCCTGTTGCTCATTGTGAGGAAAGTGGTTTATTATATGATGTGGTTTTGATCCCGCACCATGTAATACACTCACTTCCTTTACTGGGCCCAGTCAGATTAATTTGAAAAAACTTAGCTCAACTCTGGGAAGGTGTGGCTCTGTGAAGTCAGGCTTTACCAAAGAAACAAGTGTAAAGCATTAAGAAGTACAAAAACAACTAAGAAAGAAAATGGACTCAATAAAAAGACATCAGTTTATAAAAATGATTTGTGTTTTTGTCTTTAAAATGGTATGTTAATGACAGAAATCCACCTGCGGGTTCTGGAGATACAAATTATTTCCCCTTTGTGCTTTTCATTCTGAGCTCAAACAAGGATTGGCAACTACCCAATCAGCGGTTTACTTTAGGAACTATGGAAAACTTTTATAGAGTTGGAAACTACTATTCCAGTTCGCTGTGGGCAACCAGCTCCGGTAGGGAGCAGGTCACAGAGGGCAATGAGGCTTGGTAGGACACTTACCTCGCAGTCAAAGCAGTCTCTAGTCCAGTAGCAGGCTCTATAGACAAACCACCATAGACTATCATGAAGTGGTCCTTATGCAAGGGATGCATGGTCCTGAAGGTGCTGAAGGATGCTGAGGATGCTGATCCGGTGACGGGGGTCTTTCTTGGGGTAGTTCTCAGTTCACAGGTACAGTGGGGTGACTTTGGCCACAGGGGTCTATGTCCTTCGACATTCACTTGAAGTCCTGCCAAAAACCAGTTTCACTGGTCTACTGGTCTCTTGTTACAGTGAAACCAGTGGTTCCTTTTAACTGATGATAACTTGTGTGACCAAACAGCACTCTTATGATTCTCCCAAGTCCAGAAGACACATGTGCAACTTTTGACAGTCAAATTGCGGGCTCCCAGGCTGCATGTTGGCAGTTAGCGGTGGCCAAGCGTTTGTGGCTATTAACTCGCAAAAGCAGGCTCCTTCAGCTTTTGTGGCCCTGTAGCTGTAACAGGAAGTCAGGCAACTGACTCTTGAAGTGACCTCTTCTGTCTGAGGCTCGGGGACAAGTTTTCCTCGAGCAGGGCATGACAGGCACAGTGCTCTCTTTGCTAGCACAGGGAGCAGCAGGTGCATCCAGCCTTAGCACAGCCTTACTTAGATGGGTCAAGGAAACAGCAGGGCAGACTTTCTTCGGTCCACTCTTCAGTACACACAAAATCTGAGGTCTGGGTGCCAGGGTTGCCCCTTTTATTAGCATGTTGTTCACTCAGGGGATGTTGCAGCTACTAGCCAAAGGAATACCATGTTCCCTCCTACCTAGTGATGACTTACTGTGAAGTGTGGCATCTGGATAGCTTAGAATGCACTATTCTGCCAACTCCTAAGGTGGCAAAAACCCTCTCTTGGTGTGTGGCTACCTGGGGGCTACATGCACAGACAAAATAGTTTAGCTACAGTGTTCTGCTCTCTGTCCCTGATGCCAACCTGTTTGCAAGAACAAAAGAGCGGCCCGTGTCATGTGTGTCCAGCATTTGTCCTTCAAAGGGGATTCCCCTTTGAAGCTCGACTTTTGGGCTCACACCCTGTTTGGCCTTTCTACCAGGGTGAGGTCAAACTTCTTGTAACCGCATGCCCTATGTGTTCTTTCCAGAAAGTCATTCATACCTCCCCGCAGGAGGGCATAAGGCTCTCTGGTGGCCAACAACCGTAAACAGTCACTGGAAAACTTTGGGCAATAAAGTGGCTACTTACTACAGTTGTATATGGGCATAAGTTACATTAAATTCGGCTTGACCATAAGGTCAGGTTTAATGCAACAATTCATTTTGAGACCTTGAAGTATCATATTTAGTAGTCCCAATCAGAAGTTTGCACTGCTGAGTTGTTAGTGTGTAATTCTGTACTCATCAATGGGGCCACTAGCCTTAACACAGTAAAAACGACAATGTGGGGTTTTTACTGTCAGGTCATGTAAGGTTAAAGAACTACGGGGCATATTAGCAATAGACGGCGATAAATATCGCAAAGCGCGCTTAGCGCTTTTTTATTTATCGCCGTTCTATCGCTGGAATTTTCGCTGCTAACGCGTAATTAACAACGCGTATCACCGAGGCGATAAAAATTCCAGCGATAGAGGGATATCGCCTTTTCCATGGAACAACGCTGGTTTTCCAGCGATGTTCCATGGAAAACTGCGATATCCTTGATGATAGGGCCTGTGGTCTTAGCCACACAATCCACCCCATGTATAGGTATGCCTTAGTCTGAAATTTTAACAGACGTTAAATTCAGCGTTAAGGCCCAGTTAGCGCAAAAAATCAGGCTAAATCGGACGGGGCTTCGTTATAACACAGCGAAGCAATCGTTACTGATATTTTATGATGTAGTTGTGAGGGGCACGCCTACCTTGCATCTCATTAGCGATGCGAGGTGAGGCGATAGTGAACTAGCAGGCAGGCACAGTGAAACATGCGCTAGCGTGTCCTTTGCTAATAAAAAGTGCGAGCAAAGCATTATCGCCGCATTTCTGGCCGAAACCGGCCAAGCTAACGCGGCTATAATGGGCTTGATAGCATGCCCCTACATGTCCAAATTTTTAATATAATGCACCCTGCCTTTAGGGCTCAGTAGGCCTGCCTTAGGGGTGACATATAAACATTAAAAAGGAAGGTTTGGGCTTTGACATTACTTTAAATGGCAAAGTCAAGTTAGCAATTTGAAAACTGCTAAGTCAGCCAGCAATCACGCACCCACTTTCCTTTGTCATTCCATGGTGGCTCAATAAGTGCTGCAGTCCACGAGAGACACTTTACCTTAATGGCACTGGGTACCCATGGTACCATGTACTAGGGACTTATAAGTAATTGACTTATGCCAATTTTTGATGAACCAAGCAGGCATATTCCTTTCTAAGGGTCAGAGCACTGAGCACTGGCACTGAGGTCTGTTTAGCATCAGTCCAAAAACTTGGGGGTGATCATGCAAGAAGAGACATTTCCTTACACTCATGCGAAGGTAACAGTGGTTGCTCTTGTTGCATCAGTGTTTGAAGATGTGATGCTACTGACGCTGGTAGCGGCAATGGTAGTAGCTGGTGTAAGTAAACTAGTGGCAGTTGCTGAGGATTTAGATATCCTTCTTCTCCTGCTCTTTGATGTTGGTGGTGCATGACTATTTGAGGCTTGATTACTGATGCCAGCTGCAAAACCAGCAAGGGTACAAGGAATCAGTATTAATTGGCTGCGGACAGGAGGCACACAGAGGGTATTGAAAAGCTACTACATTTTGTCATAATTTTTCTTGAAACAAACTTGCCACACTGTAGCCAACATTACATACATCATATTCCTGCCTAGGTGTGTCTGTTGGACAACTAGTATTTTCAATTTTACATGGCCTAATGGCTAACTGAAACCCTTTATGAGTGACACATGTATTTCTGTATGGCAAGATGTACATGACTGAGCAAGAATGTTTGGTCACATCAGCAAATCTGTGCATCCTTGCACCCATCTAATGGCAATTAATACATATGGCAATGACAACGGCTGTCATCACCATATACAATCTACTTTTTAAAGTCTAACCTTCTTATTACTTCCCCATATACACATTTTGTGTATAGCAATAGTACTCAACTCGGCTTCTCCAATTTTACCTCCAACTCAACCTCCTCCTTCCAGTGCCCTCAATGTTTTTTTTACCTGATGATTATGCATATGATTACCTTTCCATGTTGAAGCTCCAGTTCTAGTACTGTTCCAGAAGTATTTGACAGGTGTTAGAAATGGGGGTCCTCTAGTGGGCAATGGTTTGCACTTTTGTCCAAGTAGGGACCCTTGCTTCTAGTCAGAGTAAGGGAGTTACGCCCTTAGACAACCCCTGCTCACCCCCTTGGTAGCTTGGCACGAGGAGGCAGGCTTATCTCAGAGGCAGTGTGTAAAGCATTTGAGAACAGATACAGTAACACAGTGAAAACACTACAAATGGATACCACACCAGTTTAGAAAAATAGGTAATCTTTATCTAACCCAAACAAGACCAAAACGACAAAAATCCACGATACATATATCAAGATACCACAAAAATTAGGTTATTCACAAAAATAAAGATTGCAACAACAAATAGTTCCACTGGGGCTATTACGACATCATGACAGATGAAAATCCGAAAGTATGACGCCGACCGCAAGGTGCGTGGCATCGGGCCTGGAGTTACATGGACCCCAAAGAACAGTACCTTGGTAAAATGATGAAAACAAAGACGGTGCACGGCATTGGGGCACTGGGCAGTGCTGGTTCCTTATGACCACTGGGGAGGTGAGGCGATGGTTCCTTACTGCAATGCAGGGGAGGTGAGGCGTGAGTTCCTTACTGTTGCCGGGGAGGTGACATTGCGGTGGCATTGAGGCGTTGGTTCCTTATGATGATGCAGGTTGATGTATTCAGGAGGTCACTCACGTCAGGTATTGGCTCTGCGATGAAGAACCACCAGCGTAAATGAGGTCGGGGCTGCGGTGCGAGTCGGGGCGGTGAGTTGTGAGCATCACAAGCAGTGCCCTCGGCTCTGGTGCAGGCAGCGGCCTTGGTCACGGCATCAGAGTTGGTATGGTGCGGCATCGGCAGGCATAGGGGCTGCGGTGCAAGTCGGGCGGTGCGTTGTGCACTTCACAAGCGCTGCCCACGGCTTCGTTGGAGGTCACAGCATCGCTCGCCACGTCAGTAAATAATTAAAGAAGTAACATGTCTGGGGTTACAGATAACAGTCACTTAAATACAATAAGCATTTGGGAAATGGATGATAGAGTCGACGTTTCGGTCTTTGTGAAAACAGGACTGACGCCCGTGTATGAGCTATCTTGAGTCCAATGACCGTTCCGACATTCAAATCTCGGGGCTAATTTGACTCCTCTGAAAATTACTATAATCTTCCTGGGTCCAATTCAATACCGGACCTTCACAAGGGTCTTTGTTTTATTCAATACTCAACGTCCCTGAAGATGGTCTAACGGACACATGCCATGAAAGACCGAAACGCCGACTCTATCATCCATTTCAAATGCTTATTGTATTTAAGTGACTGTTATCGTATCCCCAGGCATGTTACTTCTTTAATTATTTTGGAATGGATGTACATATTCTATGATTTGTAGGCCAATTTGTATATCCTCTTTCATGATGTTTTGCTGGATTAATTTTTCTTGATTGTATTCTTTTCAACTTGCTTTATATAAAAAAATTGAATTTTTCAAAAAGATATCCCCGTGTTTCTTTGTCTTTACATTCATTGAACGCTTATGTTTTCCAATTTTGACGTAGTGCATTGATTTTCAAAGGCTCAGGATCTGATTGGACTGAACCACCAAGTCATTTGATGTATATTACACCAAAAGTTATATTTTTAAAACAGAAATCCCTTGTAGGCACTTTTACTTATAGTTGAATACCAGATGGCAGAGCAATTTGAAAAACTGCTAGGGATAATAAAACCCATTAGGGCTGCTATTCATCTTGCATGGGGTGGATTCTGGCCAGCCATGTCCTTTCTGTTGCATTCAGGGCAATTGGATGGTTTCCAATGAAAGACTGATCTTTTCCAGTGCACTGCCATTGCAGATGTCAACAGATGTGACCAATTTCCTGTTTTTATCATTCATTCACTTTCTAGTGGCAAGTTGTTTTTAACACTTGCATGGGTTTACCACCTGGGATTTCTGCATACGAATATACCAGCCAGAGAATCTGCATGTGGAAAAACAGTGAGCTTTACCACACAGTAAATCCAATTCCGCATAACCCGGTAAAAACTCATAATTGTGGAACCTACAGTCAGATTTATCAATCTAGAATTGTACTTTTGTGTGCAGAAGCGGCAAACTGGGATACCGTGGCAACCAAAATTGGGGATTTAGTGGCGTTGATTCTATTAATTTAGAGAAGAGGATCTCTTGTATCCAAATAATGAGATATAACCCTATTGGAAGACTCACAAATTTTAAGGAGCTTAAATATCTTGGTCATTTGGACTCAAAGTCACTTCAATATGAATTAAACAATCGCCACATATTAGTACAAGTACACTCTGAAGAGGCGTTTAGTTCCTCTATTTTGTTTATATCTTTTCCAGCCTCTCCCTAATTAATAACTTCTATATTTACTCTTTCATTACAGATACACACGATCTCCAGTTTGTTTTAGTCATATACTATATGGATGTAGCGTTGCTGTCTAATCGGTCACCGACTGACTTATATACATTGGTGAAAGGTGGTGGATTGTTAGCACATCAGTGAACTGTTGCACACCTTATGCCCATCTCCAAAGGAGCCCAGTTTCCATTTGGAGCTTGAGGATTAGGCTGAAACCTTGAGATCAACAGAGTGTCTGATGATATTTGATGGAGCAGCACATCCCGAGTGGTTCACAAGCTGATATGAGGACGTCAAAAATAAGATCTGAGGACTGGCTGCCTTTGTCAAGATTGTGAACCCATGAATACACTTCACAAACATAGTATGAAAAACAAGTCAGAGATTCCAGCCTCTGCCTGAACGTACTTTTCCTACATATTTCGTTTTCACAAACATTCCCAAAGGGAAGCCTGGCAGGCTGCGCCAGGCCCACGTTTCATGGCATACACCTGGGTAGGTTTATGTACAACCACATTTACCTTTGTGCATAGGCCCCCATGGTCTGTGTTCTGCATCTGCAAAATTGTTGGCACACTGGGCGTGCGATACTAATCAGGGTAGTTGCCTACTTCAGAATGTACAAATCTCCTTTTTAAAATGTTTAACTTCACGCAGTGCGCATTATTCACAAAAATACTGCCGCATTTGCACAATATGTATTTGGACCCAAAATAGACCAGCAGCGATGTATTTTACATTCTTGTAAAGGCGCATTCTTTTAATAACAAAAGACGCGGGCTGTTCAGTAAAAACTCAAAACATTTTTTTCCACCAATATACAGTAGAAAGGGGCTGAGGATTGTGTGGAAAATGTGAACAAACTAACACGACCTGGCGGAAGAGAATGGGATTCGTTATAAACCAATTCGTTGTTACTTCCGGTTTGCTTGCACTGTCGACTTCCTTATCTGCGGACAGTCACAAAAGATTGGAATCCGACCCACTGTCACATTATATTTGGATAAACATGATTTCTAGAGGCGATCCTGGAAAAACAAAGGCAATTATCAGACCCCCCTGGGCCCTCACACAAGGCAGGTTCTATTTATATGTAACATTGTTTCTGCAGCCGGTCTGCAAAATTCACTTCTTTCAGTTGCAGAGCGGGCCTGGATTTATCATTGTGTTATAGCTTTCACTGTGCCCAATTGAACTTCAATTTTAAGGCAAGTGGCATTCAATAATGTCACTCTTTATAGGGCCCCACCGAGGGATCCTGCCTGAGAGAAATACATCAATATATGCCAAGAAGTAAACAAGAAACGTTTCTCTGAAGCTTGATTTGACTCCGCGAACTGAAGCGCCTTCGACAAAAGACATCCTTATCTGCGCAACTCACAATTTCAATACATTTTCTTTGAGTCATAAGGGCAGCAGGAAATGCAAAATATATTTGATTATAAACTAGTTCCAAAGAATGCTTTCACAACAGTGAAGAAAACAAAGAAGGGAAGCGTTAAGTCAGCACTGCATTAAAGTGCAGTGGGAATTTGTCTTTAATTAAGCCCTGCTTTAATCTCCATAACGTCTCACATCCCCTAAACAAAAATCAGTAGTTATACCCAACCTATGTGCGGCTGGTAATGAACAAATCTTTTGAAATTCTCAAGGAAAAATACATTCCGGGCGAAAATTCAAAGTGGAATTTCCTCCACGATTCAGATAGTAAGGTGGAGGAAATTCCACTGGTGGTTTCTAAGAGTATTTTAAATGTTCGCCATTTTCTACATCCGCCACAACCTGGGACTGATATTCCTTCCTTCTTTGGAGAATACGTTCCATGGAGTGGAGGTTCCACCTGCACAATGTGTGACCTGAGTGGAGTAAATAAGGAGAGCTGTAGCTTTAAGAAAGTGCCTCCTTCCTTACTGAGTAGGATGCAGTGGGGTGAAGGGAGGAGCTGAAACTACTGCGGAGGGAAAAGCCTAATTGGCAAGGCGGTAGCCTATTTTGTGAAGTCATGTTATTGGAGAATAGTGGCAGCCACATCACCATAGGCACATCTGTTCCTGCCTGCATGGCCACAAGACAAGGGTGATCATGCTCCCTATTTTACTTTATTAGTTTGCCTGTACTTTGTCTAAAGGCCGCCCAGAGCTCATCTGTGGCCATGACTTTCATTTGTCTTGCCAGGTGGGAGTCTGCTTCCCTGTTCCTCTTCTTTTTCCCCACTTCTCAAGCTAGTGGCCTGCCTCTTATTAGTGTTTTTCATATTTAGACATGACATCTCTCCCCCTTATTCCCTTGAGAAATGTGACATCTGCTACATGAGCTGCTGAGGATCTGATGTTTTTGATGACCTGTGACAGATGACACATTGCTCAATAGATGAACTGGTCTCTGTAACCTTTGGAATGGCTTCATTATAGAAGTTTTCAATTGGTGGAGTCTGTGCTTGCGTGCCCTGCCCATGAAACATTTGGGATTGCGATGTTT